>CM021103.1:451455957-451572790 GCA_007115665.2 Sequoiadendron giganteum | reverse complement strand
TGGATATCATGGGACTTGATGTCATTTGAAGATCATTGTGATCCTTATGAGATAATCATGGTGGATAAATATATATCCATGGATATGCCATGAACTATTATGGTAGACATCATGAGACTTGATGTCAGTGCACATACCATAATGAAGATGTGTTATGAAGAATGTCATGTGACTTGACAAAATTGAAGAATCATATCATACCTTCGATATCACGTGTAAGGTGATATCTCTACTTATTTGTTTAGAGTTATCTTCCCTAGCTAAGAGGGAGTGTTGATTTAAGATAGCTTCGGTCAGATATCAGTGATGATTGCTTTCATGCATCATCATCATTTATATTTAATCGAACTGCTCTTAAAATGTAATGTCTACAAATAAGTTATTCAAATTTCTGATGATGATCGAAATTTGCAAATAAATAAATAATCGAACTTCATGTTATATGATCGCTGTTTGTATAGCATGCGAAATTTGTTTATATTAAATACTGAATATTTCAGTGTGTTAAGGGAGTCTGCACGCTCAAGGGAAACGTCCTCTCATGAGACGCGTCTCTCCTTGAGGCGTGTCTCCCTCACAAATATAAATGGACACGCAATCTTCTATTTGCAAACATCGAAATTGATAAATGTTCTGCAATCAGCACATTTGAAATACAAGAAACAAAATCTGACTTAGAATTCTTGCACAGAATTTCAGACTTAGAATTTCCATAGGTCCTTTTAGGATACAATTTGATAAGATTTGATTAACATTTACAGTGATATATTTATTTCTCGCTCTAAATTTTCCTGGAGAAAGGGCTGAAGCTTTCCACCAAAACCGACTCAAAGGTGGTCAATGAGTCAGCATTCAAACAACCACTGGGCAGTCTTATCTATCTTACAACCACTAGATCTGATTTGAGTTATGTTGTGAGTTACATACTCAAAGGTGGTCAATGAGTCAGCATTCAAACAACTACTGGACAGTCTTATCTATCTTACAACCACTAGATCTGATTTGAGTTATGTTGTGAGTTACATACTCAAAGGTGGTCAATGAGTCAGCATTCAAACAACTACTGGGCAGTCTTATCTATCTTACAACCACTAGATCTGATTTGAATTATGTTGTGAGTTACATTTCCCATTGAATGACAACTCATAAGGATGAACATTGGATTGTAGTGAAGCAAGTACGGAGATATGTGAGGGACACTTGACTTTGGCATTTTCTATAGCAAAAGCAAAGATCCTAGGCTGGTTGGGTTCACAAATTCAGATTGGGCAAGTTTTGTTGATGATAGGAAATCCACTTCTAGGTATGTTTTCAATCTTGGTAAGGCTGTAGTCACATGGACCAGTAAGAAGCAATAGGCAGTAGCTCTTTCCTCGACAAAAGCAGAGTATCGGGGAACCATCAAAGCAACATGTAAGGCAGTATGGCTTTGGAGGATGCTTTCCGACATGCAAATGTCTCAAGTAGGGCCTTCACCCTAATTTTGTGACAATCAAGGGGTGCTAAATCTTGCCAAGAATCCAGTCTTCCACGAGCATACCAAACATGTGGCACTTCATTGTCATTTCATCAAACAACTTGTAGAAGATAGATCGGTGATATTGCAGTATTGTTCAACTAAGGACCAGATTGTAGACATTCTTACCAAGTCCTTGAGTCCTGACAAATTTGCAAAATTTTGAGATAAGCTTGGTGTAGTTAGTCGAATGACCATTAAGGGAGGGTATTAAAGTAATGTTTTATATTGTAATAGTCAATTAGCTTTTAGGATAGACTTTAGGAATCTTCTTTAATAAAGTCATGTTGACTTTAGATATTTTTCCTATGAGTTTTCATCCTTATCCTTTGTGGATAAGATATTGGTCATCCTTATCCTCTGTGAATAAGATGTTTGTAATCCTCTATAAGGATGCTTTTGCTCCTTATTTCCTAATAGATTTTTATGCAATCTTGGTTAACTTTTTGTGTGCGGTTTTTGTAATAAGGAATGACTTACATATTTGAAAAAAAAAAAAATTACTAACCTAGAAACTGAAATTCCTCGAATTTGCTCTTCAAAACCACTGAAACTCTTTTCAAATTGTTTCAAGGATATACAATTGTTGTGTGATGTTTACCTACGGCATGTGAGGTTAAAAAGGGAAAAAAGTGTGTTTTTCAGTCTAAAAAATGCATCAGAATTGCATGGCCATGTCATTCCCGCATCACACAAGTCTCCCTATCGAATTCACCAACTTGCTAAAAATTCAGCGAGTACTCAGCGATTTGCATAGAAAAAACCAACAAAAACATGGCATAATATATCCCACAATTTTTTCTAAAGAGTACTCGGTTTTTGATAAAAATTGTGAATACTCAGGCAGTTTTCCAACTATGGTCTTAAGTCCAATCTTTGTTCTTGTTCCACAAAGTGGTTAAACCTTTTGATTCCATGCAGTCCTTTTGCTTCTCTATTTTGAAGTTTAATGTTCTTTTGGAATTGTGTTTAACATTTTAATTTACAAATTTATCCATAAATCCCCAAATTGTTCACTAGCTAATAGCAAACATTAGTAATGCAATATTTCATTTTCTTTCTATCAAGAAGCACATTGGCATCAACACAAGAAAACAGATTTTTTTCCAGGACATTAAGATCATATAAATAATGATGTTGATTAGAAATTTACAAGATAATACAAGAAATCAAGAGCAAATACATTACCTTTAATCGAGAAACAGCTACAGCCATTATTCTTCCTGGGATTTGCAACGCTTTGTTGTGTACCTACACATAAATGCTTTTAGAAAAAGTTTTGCATGAAAACTTGTTATTACAAATTTTAAAAAAACCATAATCAAGTCAACCAGAAAATTAATTTTACTCACCTGTACATAGAGCAGTGCCACGACCTTTGGTAAAAGGGCAACTGGGTCACTTTCAGCTTCAATTTGAGATGCAAGAGCCTAATAAAATACACTATTTTATTATATAATCACGCATCTTCACATTGTCAAAATATTAAAATGAAAATAAACTATTAATAAATTTCCTAGTCCATGGTCTAATATGATATAGATTGAGTGTGGAGTTGGATTTATAATTTAAATTAGAATGAGGCCTATTTAACATTTGGATTCCCTTATTGGAGCAAGATTAGATTTTATAGAACCTAAAAGTGGATTGTTCTACAGCTCAGGAGACACTGGGAAAAAAAGGGACACAACAGCTTTTGGTTTGGTTTCTGATTCCTATTTTAGATTTACTAATTTGGAATTAAAAACTGAACTACATAATAATTTTGTGAAGCTAGGCTTTTGTACATGATAGTAACAACAGTGATATATATTTACAGTGGTGTGTTGCCTTAGGTGAACTTCATATACAAATTTTAGCTCAAGACAAGGGGAATGAGCAATTGCCCAGGCTAATAAGTTTTAAAATCTCACCAAAATATTCGTCTACATCATACTTGTGCCATACAAGGAAAAGGAGTCATATACATAAATTAAAGGGGTTAAGGACTACCTGATAAAAATTATATCAACAAAATATGCATTATATTGGAATTATTCCTAATTTGCAATCCCTAGAGTCTACTTCAGTAAATCAAATTAAATGAAGAATTAGGCATGCCAAAGGAAAATATTAAAAAAAACTAAACAAAAGATGTGGTCTAAAAACAAATTTGAGAGTTTATTAAAAAAAAAAATCAAAGTTCAAATGTCAGCAGACATGCTCCATTTTAAAACACATAGGGTTGTGTAATAGTCCCAGCTAACCTATCCAAGAGATGGAATCTAGCTCTAGAACACTAGGCCCTTTACCCTTATCAAATAGAGATAACTTTGGCGCCATATCCTTTGTTGTCAAACAACACAAAACAGAGCAGCATATACAGTTAAATCATTCTTCAAACCGTAAAGAGAAGCTCCCTAAGATCTAACTAAACCTAAAACTAAAAGAATTTACAAGTATGCATGCTATATAGGACTCCATAAGCATTTTGCATTAAATGACTATATTTTTACCCTGAATTCAAGCCCCAAACCATCAACAGTCAAGCCTTGCAAAACGATTTTCAGATATTGAGGAGGGAAAACTATCAAGAACAAACAAATACAGTCAAATTCCTACTTTCTAAGGCAAAGACCAATTTTTAATTGTAACACAAAATATATGAGCAAAAAACACCAATGGATGCCAACTATTGGCTAAACTTGACACCTATGTCATAAGGTTTGAATTCTAGTTTGTGTTCAGCAATAATAAAATTTGGATGGAGTTCGGCAAGGGGAAAATTTTCAAAAAAAAACTTGTGATTAAATTCACCTTATAAAAATTCAATTTAATTTAAAATATAAGTAATGTATCCACAAAATTATCAAAATAGTTTAACAATGCTAAATACATTTGAAATCATTATAAAAAAATGACACATTTATAAACAATGATAGCCTTATCAAAGTTAAACCATAAGAAGCATGTGAAACCACTATTGCGAAGATGTTTTTTTGTTAAAAAGGGACAATCAAGAGTCAAGACTCTAAAACTTCGAAAACACTCCAGGTCATCAAGAGCACTTGGCTAAGATGATGTAGTTGTTGGCCCCACGGTTGTCGTTGCATCAAAAGGTCGACCTATTAATGCTCGATACAACCGCTAGAGTTAACGGATCCACGGGAGGCAGTTAGTCCATGTCACAAATCCCGAGGGGAGCGCTGACCATTTGCCAACAATCTCCTCCTCAACGCAAGCCAAGGGGATTCGAACCCGACACCTTTGGCTCTGATACCAATTGTTGGCCCCATGGTTGTTGTTGCACCAAAACTTCAACCTATTAATGCTCGATACAACTGCCAGAGTTAACGGATCCACACGAGGCAGTTAGTCCATGTCATGAATGCCAAGGGGAGCACTAACCATTTGCCAACAATAGCAAAATCATCATTAAATGCACTACTCAATTCATTATCAAAACATCAGGTTCATCTACAACTGGCACTACTATGTCTTATGGAATTTGTTGTTGTGAAGAAGATGAGTCATTTGCTATTTTTTTCATAAACAATTTTAAATTGCTACGAATGTAGTCAAGATCTCCCGACTTCCCAAACAACTCCTCGTTCCTGTATTTGGAATGAAGTGGTCAAAGTAGCTTGTAACAACACACCCTAAATTTTTTTTTGAAATTTCTTTCGCAAATAAGAATAATAATTTGGATTTGCAGAGTAAAGATTAACTATTGCACTAAGCTCATAAAAGAAGATTATGCACTAGTTCATCAGCTGGTATAAACTTTAAGAGCTAATACATTCATTAAGTTGCTAATTGATCAAGAAGCCATATCCATGGCATGCCCAAGGAACAAATACCTTAGAGATGAAACAGAACTGATAACAAAAGGTTTGTGATGAGCCGAGGAGGCTATAGCAGATCTGTAATGCTTTTTGCAGGTCATGGCACACTCTAAATCTTCAAAACCTACCCCCAGGTATTGCAAATGATACATTCTAAACACTCCAACCTGCTTACAGTTCACCCAGCAAACTAGAATAACCTCTGAAATATCCAAACAGCATGCTCATCAGGTCTAATAATCATTTCCTGCCATGCCCAAGTATGCCATATTCCTTTTGTGCATCCAAGCTACACCTCACAACTATCATAAACCAACAAAAATTAAATAGCAATGTCAAATCGCCCTCAATATCAGATGAATCCTTCATGAATGCTGCTCAGACTATACAAACCTCACGCCCATCTTCCAATGCACAAGGCACATTGTACGGCCCACATAACTCCTCCAAATTCACAAAACCCAACCTCAAAATGAGGCGTATTACCTTTAAATGTCCTAGTGCCACCCAACAAGAAAAAAACACCCCAATAAAGGAAGCGCTTACCTCCAAGGACCTCACACCTAGCACCCAACCATACTGCGAAATGGTACGGCCTCCCTCATAATTTAATAGACTACAATCTTCAACTTAGAAACACTCAAACAATAGCACCTAGCCATAAGAGATAATGAAACAGGCTTCAATTGACTTCGAGCCCTATAACCATTTTCCCAAGCATTGCATGAAAGTACGGCCTATCATGGCGAGGTGTACGGCCAGACCTGTAGCTGCCTCAAATCTTGACAAAAGCACTCCAAAATCCTTAGATAATTCATAACCAAACACACCCAAAAACAAAATTTCAAAATACCTTGAATATTTTCATATTTTTCCAAAACCCCAAACTAGGAGACTGTAAAAACCAATGTGTTCCCTATGTGAAAACACAAGACCAGCTAGGATGGATCTTGCACCATCAAAACTAATGAATATTGATAAGGGTTTTCGTCCTCAATCAACTCCTGGAAGAACTCAATGTTTACTCCGACAGCATCCAGTTATGTGTGCAAACTTGAATGAATAAAATGAGAGCAAAAAACCCCTTACATAGAGATTGAGGGAAAAATGACATTTTAAAATTTCAAATATTTCATTTTCCCTCAAAAAGGCCTCTTTAACAAATTAAAACAACATGAGTCCCCATATCACTTTTCCCTAAGCGTCCAACTTGGGGAAACATAATATCACTTTATAATATTTAACCAAGTTACCGATTCGGGTACGGGTGTGAGTACGAACATGGGTACCGATATGGTGGTACGACACATTATTTTTCCTTGGGTATGGGTAGGGGAATATATATATATATATATATATATGTTCAAAATTATAAATTATGTTCAAAATTATAAATTATAAGAACAATGATGCTTATAATTGCTAATAAATAGAATACAACATAATTTTGACATAGTAACTTATAACAGTTCAATTCTTTATCACTTCACAAGTACAGTAATTGGTTCTCCTTAAAAAATATAGTAGAGAAATAAAAACTCAAAGAAGCCTACATACCTTAATAGTTTCTTGGTCAATATTGATCATGACTCAGTAAAAAGTAGAATATTGCACTCAATGCAACATAATCAACAAACAAAATAGTCAATGTAAGTGGTACAAAAGTTAATGTTGTCTATGTAGCACAAATTTGTGGTCAACATAGTCAATATACTAGAACTCTTTCGTCAACACTATCAGATAACCACATTTTAGAAGTCAATCAAACAAGGGTCAATGCAAGTGTAGAGGGTCAATGTTGAAGATTTGGTGTGCTAATTCACAAATGATGTCAAATTTGCAGTCTAGCCCGAACATTGTTTTTTTCACCCTCCTACGATAGTGCTCGATTACCATTTGTGATGATTCACAAACTATGCAAGTGTAGAGGATCAATGTTGACGATTTGATGAGTTGATTCACAAATGGTAATTGATCATTGCCTCAAAAACTAACACAAGTTTACCTTCCTCATCCAAAGGAGGTAACTCAGAAGAGGGAACCACAATATGCCACAACGCCTTTCTTCAGGCGAGATATGTCGAAGACATATGCACTTTGCTACTCTTTGGTAGCTCCAACTCGTATGCCACCTCTCCAATCCTCTTGGAGCTCCTAAATGGGCCATAAAAGCATGGCTTCAACTTTTTCGATCCACTCTTCTTGAGAGTGGACTATCTATAGGGCCGTAAACCATGTCCCCCACCTTAAATGCACACTCAACACAGTGCTGATCTGCATATACCTTATGCTGATTTTGAGCATGTTGAATGTTGTCTCTCAAAGATTTCAAGTATCCTGACTCTACTATAACAAATCTTCGGCCTTAAGCACTCTACTATCGCCAAACAACAAATCAAAGAAGCTAGGATCTTCATAACAATACAATGACATGAAGGGACACATCTTAATGGTCATGTGATAGGTGGAACTATAGCAACACTCACCCAAATGCAACCATCTCACTCATGCCTTCTGCTGCCTTGAATCATAGTTATGTAGGTACCCTTCCACCCATTTGTTGACAATTTCAATTTGCCCAATTGTATGTGGGTAGTAACTAGTGCTAGGAGTCAATTCGGTCCCATTCAATTTGAACAATTCCTGCGAAAATAAGCTCATGAACTTGCTATCCCTATAACTCACAATATTTTTAGGCATCCCATGTAACCTGAATACCTCCCTAAAGAACAAATCTACCACTTGTGCCATTGTAAACACTGCTGAAATGGCGTAAAAAATGAGCAAACTTGGTCAATTTATCCACTACCACATATATTCAATCCTTCTCTTGCACCTTGGGAAATCCTATGATAAATTCCATAGAAATGCTTTCATGTTTTTGATTAGGAAAGGGCAGGGGCTGTAACAATGTCAAGACCCTAAGCAACTTTTTCACCAACTACCAATTTCCCTAGCTTTCGGTGAATAGGAATTTTGTCCAATATTTTGTAAGAATGAAAGTGAAGGGTTTCTGATTTGTAAGTTTCGAGTGTACTATGTTTGCAATGCTTTCATTTAACATTCACCACCATACTTAAACATCCATTTACAATATAGGAATGACTCAACTTTTTAAATCAGAACATAACACAGTATTTTATTTCAATGACTGCAAATACAGTAGCAGATTATATAGATATAAATGCATAAAAAGGCCAGACCTCAACTGAGAAAAAAGAGACAATGCTGCCAGCAGGTATTTACTTGAATGGTTAACCAAGTCAGCAGGTCTGTGTCTGCAGATTTGTGCTGAAATTCCTCACACCAAGTGCTGGGATGTGTTGACGTGCTTTTTATGACAGCGCCAGCACAGAATAAAGTTGCCCAACGGTCACTCTATTCTCTCTTGATCAAAGTGTCCCACATGCTAAGATTGCTTGAAAGTTCATGTGTTCAACTCCAAGGTTCCTTTTATCGCGAATAGACTCAGTTGGTTGATGTGTTTTGCTGGTTATTTCAAGGGGACTTACGTAGTTGTTCGACTCTGTGAAGCAATTAGGACATGAATGATTTGGCAATATTGTTCTGGTATCTAGACTGACTCGGAAAATGCAGAATTTAAAGGGATAGGGATAGGGATTCTACAAATCTACTTCTAAAGGGTGGAGGACGAGGATCGACTTAAACAATCTTCAAACCAAACTTTGCTTTGTCTCCTTTCGAACAACTCCGACAAAGTTGGTGCAATCTTCAAAGGATGAGAAAAGTGTTCAAACTATGACGCAACATGTTCATACCGTCAATACGACGCATACAAACATATGAACCATAATCGAAGTTAAGTGTTGATACTCCAGTTGACCACGCAAGGCGAACTTACCATCAGTAAGCCCGCTAGTGGTATGGATGAAAGAAGATATGCTCAAATCACAACGCCACACTCCACAATTAACAACTACTTGCATGAAATAGAAATCTACTTTACTCTATCTACCTTGAATTGGAAAGACGAAATGGCCTTGCTAGCTACTCATAACAAAGAAGAAATCACCAAGCAATGAAACTCTTTGTATTATGAAAAGTGTTCACAACAACCTTTTACAAAACTTTCAAAGGAAAGTTTTCTTCCCTCCTCAATCTAAAGCTAACTTCTAAGCTAAAGCTATATGCCTTCTACTCTCTAGCTCTGATCCAATTCCAATTCTAATCTCTAATTCTAATAATTTACAAATGAGGGGGGATGCCCCTTTTATAATAAGTCCAATTCAGTGGACGGTTCAGATCAAATTACAATGAAGGGCTCAGATCGAGCCACCTATGCCCTGATTAGGGTTTCTGCCCTAAAAACCGCCACAGAGAGGAGTGGGCAATGAATGCACAGAATATTCTCCACTCCCCTGCAGGAATCATAATGAGCAATTAATGCCCACTACCATCATCAAGAAGATCCTCATCCAAGCAGCATTCCCACTGGCCTTCTCCCGGATAGCAAACTCGATCAACCGGGCCAATACTGCTTCAACCTCCTGTGCAGAGATCGGTGGAATATGGTTGAGCTGGAACTCCAAGACTGCTACCGTCTGTCCGTATCTGGTGTAAGATTTCCTCCATGTCACTAAGGCGTCCTGGGTATGCTGAATTATACTAGAGAACGTGGAGACATTCTCAAAGTCATCTAGGACAAGTGACCTCGCAGCTGAGAAGAATGGAGGCAGTCTACTTTTCAAGCCATCAGCAGTTATCTCCTCTGGGACCAACTTTCTAGCAAATATGGCTTCTAATGTATTGAGGACTCCCCCCAAGATGTTGCCCATTGCTTTCCTCACTTTAGCTGAATCTGCCCTTGCTGCGTCGTGAAATCCACGGCCTGTGACCACCGAGGAGTACCAACCGGTGAAATCATACCTATCACCTCTCTGAATTACACCTCCATCCACCAAGGTTTCTAGAGGTATATGCATCAAAGCCCCCAAACGAAGTACAGTCTTCGTTTGATAGATGCGAGTATCACCCCAGGCCTGATCTACTATATCCATCCGTGCCAAAATACTTGAGGCCTGTCGATAAGCATCGGCGAGGTCCTCCATGAATTTCTCTGTCTCAGTATGAACACGGCTAACCCACTTGTCTGCCTCCGTTTCCATTTTCTTCAAATCCTCTAAGGCAACAACTGACTCCTTCGGAAGCTCTGATGGACGTTCCACTGCTGGGTTTGCTGGTTCACCTGGATGTGCTAGATTTTGTACGTATCCTATCAAAGTTTTGTGCTCCTTCTTCAATTTCTTATACTTCCCCTCCGTGCGGAGCAACTGATCCTTCAATGCCTGATAGGAGTTATCGAACTCCTCGATAACTTGGGCTCCCGTAGGACGACCCAACTCTACTGTGGTGATCACGTAATTTTCAGGCCTCTCCTCGGTTCGATCACAATCTTCCCTCGGAATAGCCACCTGAAGCGTGCGAGAGCCTGACTCGTCAGTCGAGATCTTTGAAAACTTTCGGGCCCTTTTCTTCTCTGGTGGCGCACTGATCCTCCTGAGGAACTCCTCCATCTCAATGGCCGGATCCGTATCATCCTCGGGTTCTCTCCTCATTCTGTCGGAAAGCCAATCAGGCACTGTCTGCTGTGGATTACAAATGACAAGGGGCTGCTCTTCTGTTGCCTCCATCTCGTGCACTTCCTCTCTTCTTGCACTGGTTTGCTCAGGCTCATCCTCCTCTATAAGCTGGGTATCTCCCGACCCTTGGGTCCCCTGTTCTGTGTTTTCCTCTTCTTCCAAAGCCGTGTCCAACATCTGCTGAAAATGGGTGTCGGCCATTGTTTCCTCTTCCTCCTCATGTTGGCCGCCCCTGGATAGACTGACACTAGCTGATTCCCGGGCGTTGGGCTGATCTACCTCCTCAAGTCCCCGCTCTTCCTCTAATCCTGCCCTCTGATCGGCAAATAATGAAACCACTCTCAAACTCGAAGACTGAGTTTGTGAGTGCACGGGTGATGCTTGTTCTATCCTCAACGGTATCGGTTGGGTTGGCACTTCCACTTGTGCCCTCGATGTCTGAGCAATTTGTTTCCCCTTTTTACCGATAACGGCCTTGGGTCACCCATCAAGCTATAAGTAAGGGCGATCGACTTGCTCTTGAGTCTGCATACATGTCTGTCGACCCAAGTCCTGGTAAAAGTCATCACCGGGATAGAAAGCGTGTCCAAGTCCATGATCTCTGGCTTGGACCAATCAGGTGGTGGGACAGGAGTATCCCTAACTGAACCATAGTCGGGTTGCATAACGTTGACATCCTCCTCCACCTGGTCGGGAGCTGGAATAATCTCACATTCTCTAATCAACTTGAGAGGAAGTCTGGAAAACATCCTTCTTCTTATCTCAGCCTCATCCACTGCATTTGTCCAAAAGTCCTCCAGATGAGCTCTGTGCCGGTATTCAATGTTCTGTACCATCCGGATGTTCCTGTAAGGATCGAAATCTTGCCTGCCTGTGTGATATGACAAATGATAAGATTGCAGCTCGTCCTCTGCCTCTCGGGCTACCTGCAAAGAGGGACACACCTCAATGGAATTCCCCATGGTGATAGGGAAATCAAGTCCACCCTTCTTTTTCCTTTTCTGAATCTTATCGTAGGCAATCAATTGCCTAGATACCTCAAGCATTACTATGTGATCAGTGGGGTATCGTGGTAACCGATACGGATACGAAGTGAACCCCTGCAGCCTAATATATGTGAATTTCGGGAATTGGATGAGCCAATACCCATATTCCTCAATCAATGTTTGTGCTTCTTTAGATGTTCTCTACTGCGTCCTCTGCTGAAGTGTCCTCGCAATGTGCATTGTGAATGCATCATTTGCCCGTTTATAGTTGGCAATGTTAGCTAAATGTAGCTGTGTGCAGGCTTCATGGATTTTGAATTGACCAGGGGCACAGCCGATTGGCTCCTTGTACGAAATTCCTCTGTACTTAGTCATTCTGGCCAACATGTAAATTACATATGAGCTCATGTAGAAAGTCTTCGTCACCTTCAGGCTTCTGAATTGCTCATCGATGTGGTTGCTAATCATCCTAGCCCAATCGACACACTCCTTTCCCTCCAAGATGATCTCGATGAAGTAGAACATTCAAGGCTCGAAAATGTAAGCCTGTGCACTCCCATTCACCCGGCTCAACATCATTATCAAATCACAGTATTCTTGTTTCACGTCCTCGGCAATTATCTGCTTTGGGAGCTTAGTGCGGGGTGGCCTCGGCTTTTGCATCCAAACTTTGTTGATGACTGCAGTGACTCTTTCGAAAGAGGAAGAGTACATCTTATCTGCCCTCTTATTTGTTCTGTATAACATCTCCTCAGCAGTTGGAATCCCAAATGCCTCTCCGATGGCATCCGGCATGAAGTTGGCGAGCAGTTTACCATCCGGAGAGACAATCGTCCTACGTTCTGGCTTGTAGTGATTGGCGCACTCCATAATTAGCTCCGGACACTGAATTGTTGGCGGAAAACTAGCAGCTGCGTAGATTCCACTCTTCATTATATTATGTGCCGTGACTGATGGTTGATGGCCCCCTAGCCCGAACATCCTCGATTTGAGTGCATTTAGATTAAATGAACCAAGGTTGGTGTCATTTAATCCGCCAACTTTGAAACTATTGTTGACTTTGGGAGAAATGGCTTAGCGAGCCTTTTAATCATTGCCTGCCGGGATGAGCTAGCCTTGCCTGCTTCAGTGTTTGCAGCTCTGCCTGCGGCTCTGCTTGTTCCTGCAACATCCTTTGCTCCGGCCATCTGCAAAATAAAATAGAATAGCAATAAGCTAGGCTGCAGATTTTTAAATAAAATGAAGTAACCTCCGAGACGGCTGCGAACGTGGAGTTAGCTTTTTGAAAATAAAAACTCTCAGCATAAATTACTAACTCCAAACCTCGTACTGTATAAAAAACTTCAAGCTTATAAAGAAGCTTTCAACGACTGCACTTCCGACTGGCGAAGAAAATTGCAGCCAACTACCAACTTTCAGCAATGTGGATACTTTCTCAGCACAAAATGAATTTCTGCAACTCAACACTCTGCAGCAACTTCAACAAATAAACCTTCCAGCAACTCCGGAAAACAACTTCAACCTTCAACTTCGAAATTGCAGCAACACACTTTCAGCTTTTCGAAAGAAAGAGTCTCGGCAAATGAAAATTTCTCCAGCACTTCGCACTTTCAGCAACTCAACACTCCGAAATAAAATAAACTCTCAAAGAATTTCTCTCCTCAACCACTTGGAAAATATTTCAATCTCTCAAGAACTTCTTCAGCAACTTCAACTTCGAAACAATGTGAGGAGAAATGAGAGAAGAGATTGTTTAAATAACTCTTCTCGGAGAATCCTGCTAAGTAGTGCTGGGGCTATTTTTAGCGCCTTCATCAATTTTCCACTCTCTTCGTTCGGAATCTTCTAATTCAAGCGCAGTAGTGGGCTAGTCGTCAGCCGGTCATTATGGCAGTTGCCATTAATAATGATTCCTTCCTTGTAAAAATTTCGAATCCTTCCTCTTAGTCTGCCAGTTAACTCTTGGCGATTTAAACAACTCGCGAGAAAAACAATCACTTGACTTGATTTAAAATTCCATTTTAAAATCTCGCAGTGTTTAAATAAATTCAACTCGAAAAAATTTCGTGGGAGTTGTAAATTTATTTCCAACTTTTAAAATGTCTGTCATTTAAATCCTCGATTTCGTAAAATTTGCCTTAGACATTTTAAATTCTCTCATTAAAATGTTCAACTCCGGGTGATTAAAAATTATTTGCTGCTCGAAATAATTCATCCTTTGAGATTTAACTTCCGTCAGGAAAATAATCTAGGCAAAACAAATTTCCTCTGAAAATACTAAAATTTCCCTTAGGAAATTAATTTTCAAACTCTGTTAACTCATGGGTGCATTTTAAACGGGTTCATTTGATTTTCACTTGACCCATGGAAAATATTCATCGATATCAAATCTTCCCCTTGAAAAATATTCGTCAACCTTCAACTGCCTTTGGAAAATTTTAAAACTCATCAAATCATCCTTCCATGCCAAGGGCGTATTTTTCCCTAGTGAAATGCTATCTCAATTAGAAAAATTTTCTAACATTTTCTCTCTTGGCGTATTTCCCTTGGTATAATTTTTCTCTGATAAAAAAAATCTCCATGCCTTATGAATTAAAATTTAAATCCCTCTTCAAGGGCGCATTCTTACCTTGGCACTTTCGTTTTCAACACTTAGAAACTTTTTCTAAGTCCTTACTTTCAACTTGGGCGCATTTTAGATGTTGAACTTTCGATTTGATGCCTTAGGCGTTTTTTCAACATTTTCAATGTCTTGAAGGTGGGCGCATTTTGAAGGGTCTACTTTCATTTTACCTTAGAACTTTTTTTAACATTTTCAATGTCTTGAAGGTGGGCGCATTTTGACCCATGAGCTTTCACTTTGATGACTTAGAATTTTCTTTGAGGGTCTTCACTTTACCTTGGGCGCAAATACTACCTCAAGCTTTCATTTTATGCCTTAGAAGAATTTCAAGGCTTCCATTATCCTTCTCAAGGTGAGGGCGCATTTCACTAGGTGAGCTCCTATTTTCAATGCCTTAGTAGAATTTCATGTTAACCTCTCCATGGTGGGCGCATTTAGGGGGTGGTATTTTCAAGTGAGGGCGCATTTCTACCCCTCCACTTTCATTTCAATGCCTTAGCCGCTTTTCTCCAGCAACCCCTTTTACACTTGAGGTGGGCGCACTTTGAAGGGTCTACTTTCATTTTACACGCCTTAGTTTATTTTCGAACTTCTCAACACTTCCAATTACCTTGGGCGCATTCACCACTTCCAGCTTTCATTTTCCATACATAGGCGTTTTTACCTAACCTCTTGTTTCATGCCTTAGAAGAATTTCACTTAACAACACTTGCAAGGTGGGCGCATTTACTAGGCCAAGCTTTCACTCAAACACTTAGGCGTTTTTCACATGTAAGCCTTGACTTGAGGGTGCATTTTGACCTCTCTACTTTCATTTCAATGCCTTAGGCGTTTTCCTTGTTAACCTCTCCATGGTGGGCGCACTTTGATGGGGTAGCTTCAAGATGAAGGCGCATTTCATGGGGTGAGCTTTCAACTTTGCCTTAGGCGTTTCAATGCCTTCATCACTTTCTTCAAGGTGAGGGCGCATTTAGGGGGGTTAGCTCTCAACTTAACACTTAGGAAAATTTTTGATACCCCTTGAGCTTATGGGCGCATTTTGCCCCTCAAGCTTTTGTTTTCACCACTTAGGAAATTTTGACTTGGCCTCACAACCTTGGGCGCATTTTCATATGCCCACTTTTGTTTTTGCCTTAGAAAATTTTTCACCTTTTCTCCTTCTTGAGGGCGCATTTCACAGGGTGAACTTCTATCTTCAATGCCTTAGCCGTTTTTCACTAGGCAACATCTTCCTTGGGCGCATTTTGAGGTATGAGCTTTTGTTTCATGCCTTAGAAACTTTCAAGGCTTCCATCAAGGTGGGCGCATTTGCTATGCTCAACTTTGAATTCTGCCTTAGACAATTTTCAAGCTATCAATCTGTGAGGTGGGCGCATTTTGAAGGGGATACTTTCATTTTCCCACACTTAGAATATTTTCCATGCCTCTGCCTGCCTTTGTTTATGCATTCTATTTTTAGCAAGTTGTGCTATTTTTAGCAAGTCCCTTGATTTTCAACCTCTAAGGCTCCGTTTAGCCCGAAAATTTCACCATATGATATTCTTCACCTTGTGAACCGTTTTGACAGTCCTCTGCCCTGACCTGCTATTTATAGCCACCTGCTATTTATAGTAAGTTTTGACTTTTCTGCTTCAGTAGCTCCATTTTGCTGAAAGTTACAGCGCTTGATCTTGATGGCTTGAGTGTCACTCGATGCCAACCCTCGGGTGCAGACACCTTTGTTTATAGTAGTGCCCTGACTTACTAAAAATAGTAAGTTCTCCGATTCCGCTCAAATTTTGCCAGCAAGTACCTTGAAGTGTGCTGACATGGGTGGGGTACTTCGTTTTGGCTATTTTTGGATTTTACCCCCTATAAAAGTGGAAACCCTAATTTGACTTGCATGTATCCCGAACGGTCTCCGTTTGTCCCTCGTTCTGCATGTCGTTCTGCTTGCTGAACTGGAGTGTTGGGCGGCTGCCAGAGTGTACCTGCTAAAAATAGAAACTGCCTGAAAAGTGACTCATCCACTGTCGGATGGTTTTGCATGTCATATTGCCCGTGGGATCTCAAAAACCCAGAAAAACCCAGAAAACTGGTCTGCATGCATGCACTGGCTAAAAATAGTAAGTCCTCAAAACTCGATCTTCTCCGCTTGCATGTCACAGTTGCGAAGCTCTCGAAAAACCCATAAAGAAAAATCCGACATGCGTTGAAAAACACTGCATGCGAACCCTAAAAATAGCCTCCGAAGGCTGACTCTGAAAGTGGTCGTCTCGGTTTGCATGTTACATCACTGCGAAGGTTTTGGAAAACCCAGAAGGATTCTCCAGACATGCATCTGAAAAGCTCATGTGGAAACCCTAAAAATGGCTCTTGAAGCCTGAACTGCCAAAAATAGCAAGTCGTCCGATCTGGCTCAAAATTTACGTGTAGGCAGCTTGATGTTACCCGGATGCAGTGGAACTGACAGAATTCCAAAATCTCAATAAAATAGTCCCAAATTGAATACTTACTAAAAATAGTAAGTTGCCGGAATACAGTGAAAATTTAAGGGGACTCTGCTGGAAGTCTTCTGACTGCTGCACTAAGCTTAGATTTCAATTTTATAACTCAATTTGACCTTTAATAAGCCTGAAGGATGAAAACCCTAATTACACAGACTTAACCAATACTTTAACCTGGGTCAAACGACAGGACATCCCCGGAAGGACCAGAGACCAGAGAGAGAGCGAACCAAAGCCAAGAGACAGAATGGAGCAAAATTTAGGGGGTCCCCATCTTGATGGGGTGATGTGTGAAAAAAGGTCACCGCGGGCCCTAAACGGAGAACAACTCTCGTTTGATAGATGCGAGCCTCACCCCAAACATGGTTAACTACCTCCACCCTAGCCATAATATCGGAAGATTGCCCATAAGCATGTGCAAGATCTTCCATGAACTTTCTTGTTTCTGTATGCACACTGGCAACCCACTTATCTGCCTGTTGTGCCATTCTCTTCAAATCTTCTAACCCACTGATTGACTCCCTGGAAAATTCAGTTGGAAGCTCAATTGCCAGATTCTCTTGCCCACAAGGATGGGACAAGTGCTGCACGTAACCAATCAGTGTCTTGTGCTCTACCTTCAACTTTTTGTATTTTCCCTCAACATAGGACAATCTGTCCTTGAGTGCTCGATAGGAATTATCGCACTCCTCTATCACTTGTGCTCCAGTAGGGCGGCCTAGTTCCATGGTTGTCACAACATAGTTCTCAAGAACGGCCTCGTCTCTATCACATTCTACCCGAGGCACCGCCATATGCAAGGTTCGGGATCCATCTTCATCTGTTGAGATCTTGGAAAACTTCCTAGCCTTTTTCTTTGCTGGAGGTGCACTGATCCTCTATAACAACTCCTCCATTTCGGCTGCGGGATCGGTCTCATCTATAGGATCACGCCTCATCCTATCCCTTAGCCATTCTGGCACCTCCTGCCGCATGTCTGATATAATAAAAGGCTGTTCCACCTCGGCCTCTACCTCATGAACTTCTCCTCTGCCATCGTTCTGACGAGGCTCACCGTCATCAATAGGCTCAGTGTCTCTTGAGCTCTGGGCATCCTGATCTGAAGTAGCATCACCCTTGAGAGCTGCCTCAATTTCCTGCTGAAACTGAGTATCAGTGGCCGTCCCTTCATCTGTCTTTTGCTGATTTGCTTGTGGGTTACCTTCTCGGGGCATGTTGATGCTCTAGCCTAGTGATTCTCTACGAGGTGGCTGACTCTCCACTCGCACCGTCTGCTCTACATCCAATCTCTTCCTCTGATCAACAAACAATGACACCTCCTGTAAGCTTGGAGAATGTGCCCAAGATAACGTATGCACGGACTCCTCAACTACCACAGGCTCAGGTCGAACTGGCTCCTTTCCTCTAGGCTTTGGAGTTGGATTACTCCGTCTGCTCTGATTGGTTGCCGGTAATCTGCTGTCTCCCATCAAATTGTACGTGAGGGGAATTGACCTTCCCTTAAGTCGGCTGACATACCTCTCTATCCAACTCCGTGTAAATGTCAAGACTGGGATACAAAGTGTATCCAAGTCAGTGATCTTTGGCTTAGACCAATCTGGGAGTGGCAGAGGCGTATCTCTTACTGTCTCGTAGTCAGCCTGTACAACGTTTATGTCTTCCTCAATCTTATCTGGTATTGGGATAATCTCGCACTCTTTGACCATCACCAACGGTATCCGAGAGAACATTCTCTTTCTGACTTCGATCTCATCCACTGCACTTGCCCAAAAGTCTTCGATCTGCACCTTGTGCCTGAACTCTTCTGTCAATATCCATCTGATGTTTTGGTGGGGATCGTAGTAGTGTCTGCTGGTGTGATAGGAAAGGTGAAAGAATTGGAGCTCCGCTTCTGCCTCTCTTGCTGCTTGCAGCGATGGACATATTTCATCTGAATTCCCCATGGTAATTGGGAATCCAAGTCCACCTTTCTTCTTCTTCTTCTGAATCTTATCACAGGCAATCAATTGCCTGGATACTTCCAGCATCACTATCCTGTTTGTGGGATACCAAGGCAATCTGTATGGATAGGAGGAAACTCCTTGCAACCTTACGTAGGTGAATTTTGGAAATTGGATAAACCAACATCCGCATTTCTTAATCATCTCTTGTGCCTCCCTTGATATTCTGTGATGGGTTCTCTGCTACAGGGTCCTCGTTATGTGCATAGTAAAGGCATCATTGACCCTCTTGTAATTAGTTGTGCTTGTCAAATGCAACTGTGGACAAGCCTCGTATATTTTAAACTGATGGGAACCGCAACTGATTGGTTCCTTGTAAGAGATCCCCCTGTATCTCGTCATGCGAGCCAACATATAGACAAGGTAGGAGCCCATATAAAATGTCTTCCTTCTCCTCACACCGTAGAGCTGCTCATGTATACTGTCACTGATCAATAGTGCCCAATCCATGTAATCCTTTCCCTCTAGCACCAAGTTGACAAAATAAAACATCCAAGGTTCAAAGATGAACGCTTGGGGGCATCCTCCAACCCTACTCAGCATCATAATCAGATCGCCAAACTCCTGCCTCAAATCCTCCGAGACTATCTGCTTGGGTAATTTTGTGCGAGTTGGCTTGGGTTTAATCATCCACCTAGTATTTATCAAATCAGCACACCGGTCTGTGGTGGATGAGTACATCTTTCCAGCTCTTTCTTTTGTCTTGTAGATCATCTTCTCATGGACTGGAATCCCGAATGCCTCTCCGATTGCTTCAGGTGTCAAGTTGGCCAACACCTTGCCATCTGGCGCAGTGATTGTCCTCTACTCTGCATTGTAGTGGTGGGCGCATTCCATGATGAGTTCCGGGCACCGGATAGCTGGTGGAAAGTTGGCAGTAGCATACAGTCCACTTCTGACAATACTATGCGAAGTCACTGATGGGTGATGGCCTCCAGTCCCCATTATTCTTCTTCTGAATGCCTCCAGGTTGAATGAGCCTAAGTTCGTGTCAGCTAGCTTGCCGAGCTTTGATGAAAATTTTGACTCTGGCAAGAATGACTTGCTCAGTTTTTTGATCAACGCCTGTCTGGACTCGGTGTGGTTGTTTTTGCCTGTAGCTCTTCTGCTTGATTCAACCATTCTTCTTAGAAACTGCAGCAACTGGCAACTAGGAAATTCGCACCTCTTCAACAAATGCAGTCTCAGCAACTTCAACTTATGCAAATTTGCACTCCAGCAACCTCCAACTATCTCACAATTTCAAACTCTTCAACAACTTCAGCCTCTTCAAAAATTCGTACTTTTCACTTTAGCAACCTTTTTTTTTGCTCTTAGCAACTGGTGAGTGGTGAGAGGAATGAAGAGGACTTCAAAAACTTATAGCCAGGTCGAATTCCTGCAGAGGTTATACTTAGCAAATTTTTTGAATTCGTTTTCCCTCTCTTTCCCAATCGTAACACTTGTCATCTGGGGCATCGGAATCTCAAGTCTCTAGAATCATGAATTTTACCATTTCTGCACAAGCCTGCCTCGTCGCATTTGATTTTTTAAAATATTAAATCACTCATTCCGTTGAACAACTTCAAATTGTTTGGCTAAGTCATTTGATCTCTCCTTCGTTTTGGCAAAATCATCCAGCTCAAACCTCTAGAGAAATGCTATTCATTTTATTTGTTTGCCTTAGAGAAATTCCTCAAATTTACCTTAGGAATTTTATTTAAAATAGGCACTGGGCAAAATATCCAGCGGAACGATATGGACATGGCGTGGAGTAAGTTTGAATCACCTCTGAATTTCAAACGTTCAATACCCAAAAGAAAAAACTTTCCATAATCCATCATTTTCATGTGTATCTGGACAAAGGGGTACTTTTAATTTTTATTATTTAAAAATAATAAAAATGGCTAATATTTATTTCTTCACATCCGGACGTCTTCCACTCCTGCGATTTCAAGCTTCTTGGCCTTGGCAAATTTTCTTGATTTTTCTCTGTGAAGAATTTTCCCTCTTGAAGATTTTTTTGTAACTCTGGAAATTCTAGCATCATCCTCTAGACGCATTACCCATTTTCTATTTAGAAAACACCTTAGGAAATATTTTTTTAAAATTTAAATTTCATCATCTACCCTCTGAAGGGCGCATTTCACATGTCATGCTTCCATTTCATTCCTTAGGCAATTCTACGCCTAGACTTTCTTTTTCATACTTAGCAATTTTCATTCTTCAAGTCCCCACTCACTAGGCGCATTTCACATGGTGAGGAGGAAAAATATTAACCCTTAGTCTTTTAAAATCACGCCACCCTTAGCATTTCTTTCCCCCTTGCACATGGTGACCCTTCACCTTCCTTGAGCGCACTTCACATGGTGGACTTCCTTACCTTGGCGCTTTCACATTCACCACTCAACATTTCAACTTTCACCCTTTTACCTTTTACCTTAGGCGCATTTGCCATAGAGAGGAGGAACTTGAGGGCGCAAATGAAGGTGTTAGAAGGAATCCCCACGCCTTGGGTGACTCTTCACCTCCCCTTGGCGCATTTTGGCATGTTGACTTCCATGTTTGAGCGCATTTCAACCTAGCAAAGGAAAGCGCCATCATCTTGTGACCCTTCATCTCCCTTGGGTGCATTTAGCCCATGCAACTTCCATTCTTGGGCGCATATGCTAGTGGACAAGGAATTCCGCCCATGAGGTGGCTCTTCATCTCCCCTTGGCGCATTTTGGCTAGGCAACTTCCTTGCCTTAGGCATATTTGCTATGGTGAGAGGGAAAACATTACGCCTATGGTGACTTTTCACCTCCCCTTGGCGCATTTAGCCTATGCTGCTTCCAAGTTGGGCGCATATTGAGGTGTGAGGAAATTTCCATGCCCTAGGTGACTCTTCACCTTCCCTAGGCGCATATAAGCATGTAGACTTCCTTCTTTGAGCGCATTTGAGGATGCCTTAGTGAATATTTTCATGCTTTGGGTGACCTTTCACCTTCCTTGAGCGCATCTATGGGTACGAGGAGGAAACTTTATGCCTTGGAAGAATCTCTATGCCTTTGCCATGTGGGCGCATTTGACTTCTGTTCAGGAAATCTTGTACTTGGAGATTTTCATGCCCTTTTTATCTTCTTGGCGCATATCATGTGTTTCTATGCCAGTTGCCTCTTATAAATTTCCAACGCCTTTTGTGCCTTGGCTTTCTATTTTTAGTAAACCCGGAGAAGTTAGGGTTTCTTCGTGTTTCATCTTGTTCTGAGTTGGAGGTGGCGTGGCTGTGCCTCCACTTGGTTTTGCTATCCTGTTCACACCTTATCTGGCACAGTACATACTATTTTTAGCCATTTGCTATTTATAGTAAGTTTCAAAGTTGCCTATCTTCAGTAGCTCCGTTTAACTTGAAACTTGCTATGTTTGATCCTGATAACTTGAGTGCTCTGTTCATACCAACTTCCAGCGCAGACCTGCTATTTATAGCCATGTCCTGACTTACTAAAAATAGTAAGTCCTCCGATTTCGCTCAAAATTTGCCAATAGGTAGCCTGAAGGATGCTGATCATGGTGCCGTGCCTTGCTTTGACATCTCTGCATTTTGTTCCACCTATTTTTAGACATAGCATGGGAAACCCTAATCTGATTTGCACGCACTCCCGACTGCTCCTGATTGCCTTGATTTCTATTGTTTGCCAATTTGCTTGCTGGAATGACGTAATGGGTAGCTGCTGGACCGAAGCTGCTATTTATAGTAAGTGTTCGGAGAGTGGTCCATCGGATGTCGGACGAGTTTGCATGTCACAGTGCCCGTGTGATCTCAAAAAACCCAGAAAACTGGTCAACGTTCCGGCACTGGCTAAAAATAGTAAGTCCTTGAAGACTGACTCATTCTGCTTGCATGTCATATCATTGCGAAGCTCTTGCAAAACCCAGATGGAATATCCGGACATGCATTAAAAATTCCTGCATGCAAACCCTAAAAAAAGCCTCGGAAGGCTGAACTCTGAAAGTCCTTGTCTCGGTTTGCATGTTATACCGTTGCGAAGGTCTTAAAAAACCCAAATCCATTCTCCAGTCATTCACCGAAGAATTGTATGTTTAAACCCTAAAAATAGCCTCTGAAGGCTGAACTGCTAAAAATAGCCAGTTGTCTAAATCCGTTCAAATTTCACGTGTGGATGCTTTGAAGTTGCCTGAATGTGCTGAAGTAGTTAGAATCCCAAAATCCTGAGGAACAAGCCTCAAATTAGGTACTTACTAAAAATAGTAAGTTGTCAGATTTCAGTAAGACTCTGCTTTGAGCTTCCTAAATGTGCTGCTGCACTTGGATTTCACCTTGATAACTCAGTTTGACCTAAAACAAGCCTAAAGGATAGGAACCCTAATTTCGTAGACTTGGCCATTATTTCAATCTAGGACAAAAGATTAGAGATAGAGAGAACCAAAGCCAAAAGACCAAAATGGAGCAAAAAATAGGGGGTCCCCATCTTGGATGGGGTGATGTGTGAAAAAGGTCACAACAAGACCCAAAGTTACATTTCAAGGAGCTAGCACAACTTAAGCAGGTTGGGACAGTGGATGCCTACATTTTTGAGTTTTAGAGGCTCTCGGTCACAGTGACGGATGTGTTGGAGCATAGGTTGATCATTCTTTTTATTGAGGGATTATCCAAGCCATTGCATGGTTGGATTAAGGCCTTTAAATCGAAGTCATTACAGGATGCTATCATTAGGGAACGTGACATGGAGAACTTTGTCCCAAAGAGTAAATTCCCATCTAAGACTTTCATTCCTCAAAAATATAAAGACAAGAAACCTTTCCAAAGAGTGGCCTAGGAAAGACAAGTTGAATGATGAGGCTCGAAAAGATTTGAAGAGAAAGAAGCTATGTTTCAGCTATAAGGAGCCATGGGAGCTTGGACACAAATGCATGGTAAAGGTAAGGTACATTATATTGAGGTACTTTTTGATATTGATAGTGAAGAGGAAGCAAAATTGGTTCAAGGCAGCAAACATAGTAGTTCAAATGATGAGCAACCACATGAGGAGGTAAAGAGTGGAGCTATTGCCACTTTGTCAGGTACTCCTAGATTTAACTCTTTCAAAGTTAGGGGAGTATCACAAGGGCATGGAATCGCAGTTTTGATTGATAGTAGGGAAACCCACAATTTCATAGACTCAACATTGGTGGCTAAGAGAGGCATTCTTGCAGAGAACTTCGAGGGATTTAATGTGATAGTAGCTGATGGGTTTAGTATGACATGCACACAAAAGGTTCCTAGGTTGGATGTGACATTGGGCATCTACACAGTGACAAATGATTTTTATGTAGTTGACTTGCATGATACTAATGCCATCTTGGGGATTTAGTGGCTTCATTCCTTGGGGAAGTACTCACAAAACTTCCAAATAATGGAGCTGAAATTCAAGGCAGCAAATGGTAAGAAGGTGGTTCTAAGAGGTATGGCCAATAGTTCTCCTAAAATAGTTTCAGCTAAGCAAATGGAGAGTATATTTAGGCATGAGGATGTAGCTTGGGCAACAGAGTGTTTGATTACGCCCAAGGAATCTCCAGATAGCAGCCAACCATATCATGTAGACATTCGGTCATTGTTGGGCAAACATGACAAGGTTTTCAGAGAGATTCCTCCAGGGAGACCTCCTGATAGAGGTTTTGAGCATACTATTAAGCTAGAAGACGGAGCCAAACCAGTGATAATCACTCCTTATAGGCATCTAAAGAAGTTCAAGGATGAGATAGAGAAGGCCATCAAGGAGTTGTTAGATAAGGGCCATATTAGACTTAGCTCCAACCCATTCGCTTCTTCAGTGGTCTTGGTTAAGAAGAAGGATGGAACTATGCGAATGTGTATAGACTACTAGGCTCTGAATAAGAAAACAATTAAAAATAGATATCCTATCCCCAAGATCGATGAGCTATTAGATGAATTGCATGGGGCAATCTCCTTTTCAAGATTGATCTTCGATCGGGATAGCACCAAATCAAGGTCAGAGAGCACGATATACATAAGACAGCGTTCAGGTGCCATTATGAGCACTATGAGTTCTTGGTCATGCCATTCGAGTTGACCAACGCACTTGCTACTTTCCAGTCGTATATGAACCACATCTTCAACAAGCAGCTATGTAAGTTCCTGCTAGTGTTCTTTGATGATCTCCTTATTTTCAACAAGACATGGGATGATCAATTGAGGCAGTTAGACGAGGTTTTAGGCATTATGGGAGAGAAATCATTATATGCCAAGGCATCTAAATGTGAATTTGGTATGACAAATATTTTGTATTTGGGCCATGTGATCAGTGTGCAGGGTGTGCAGGTGCATCAGGAGAAAATTCAGACAATATTGGAAAAAGCCGCCATTTAAGACCCTTACAAAATTGTATGGATTCTTTGGCTTGTGCAATTATTACAAGCGCTTCATTAAGGGGTTTTCAAAGTTGGGTGCACCCCTAACGGATCTCACAAAGAAAGGTGCATTTAGGTGGACAAAGGATGCTTAGAGGACATTTGATAGACTTATGCAAACCAACACAGGTTTGAGCGTAATTTTGAGGTAGGAGACTTGGTCTTCTTGAGGTTGCAGCTCTACAAACAATCTTCACTAAAGAAAAGTGGTGCAAAAAAGTTGCAAACACGTTTTTATGGTCCTTACAGGATAATTAGGCGTGTGGGGAAGTAGCCTATGAGCTCGAGCTGATTGAGAACAGTAAGATCCATAATGTTTTTCATGTGTCGTGCCTCAAGAAGGCACTGGGGCAGTAGGTTACTTTGTCAATAGGGTTACCTCCATTGGATGAGGAGGGGCTGCTGGTATTGGTTCCTAATGAGATTCTTGATGTCAGGGAGAGGAGATTGAGGAGCAAAGTGATCAAAGAATATCTTATCAAGTGGAGAGACTTGCTTGTGGAGGATGCTACGTGGGAAGGAGAGCAGATTTTGTAGCACCCTAATTTGCAGTTTCTTGAGCGCAAGCAATCTCGGGAAGGGAGGACTGTAATGTCCCCTTCTCAATGATCGCTCTAGGTGGACTTATTAGTCTATTTAATTCCTATAGGCTATAGTCAGGTAAAGGGAATTGGTTTATTTAATTATTTAATGTTGTTTGGTGGGAAAAAGGACATTTATAAGGTAATGTTAAATAATAAATTAAAAAGTGTTTTAAAGTGACTTTAGGGAAATATTTAAAAAAAGAACTTTATAAAGTCACTTTATTTTATTTTACAAGCAGGAAAAGTGCAAGTCATATATAAAGTGAAAATTGAGCTCATTTGCATTATGCTTGCTTATTTTCTCTAATTGATATTTTGAGGAGCTTTTCGAAGTTCTTGGCTTTGGGGACGCAAACCCCTAGGGCAACTAGTTTCAGTGGTGAGACTAATCCACCCTAGCTGATTTGGTTGGAGAGATCATTCAATTCTTTCACAGGTGTTCGATATGTGTAAATTTGTGGGTCTCCTGCGAAGATAAATTTGGAGGTTAATGATAAGATATTCTTGCACATTCAGAGGTTGAAGATGTTACACCCCAAATTGTAAGCTGCTACGTAATAGTATTGCATAGGGCCGAAAGATTGTAATCTGAATTCAATGCTTGAATAAAATGTGTATCTTGTTGTCAATTTGAGTATGGTTACATTTAAATGATTGTCTCATTTTAATGTATTTCAATTGATGACATTCTTGATGTAATAATGCATATTGAGTTATAGAATTGTTTATATTCTAACTTGTGAAATGTTGTAGCTATACTGTTATGTTGTGAGGATTTGACTTCCGTGGACATTTGTCAGTGGATGCAGGTATAGGTGCCATTCCTCCCGACAGAGGGGAAATATCACTTGGGAGAGGGGCTTGGTCGGTTAACCCGTAATGTGAACTATCTGAGTATACACACACTTCCCCATAGAGTGAGTATCTGAGTCAATTGAATTAGATAAGTCATCCTTAGTCATAGACTGGCATTAGGAGTCGTGTCTTCTTTTGTATCTTTGGTAGGAGATGTTTGTCTGTTAACTGTCTCATGTTATTTAGTTCATTTGAATGGATCATATTTGAATACATGAAGTAAGGCAGGGAATATATATATATATATATTGTATACACACATCCATATGTATATACATATCAATACAAGTGTGTAATTGGCAAATGGATATGCTCGCACAGTTGCATCGATATGGTATACATATACATGCATGTATATCGAGATATATATGGACATATGTATACATAGGTATATGTATATACACCACCTGTTACCTTGTGGATATTAATAAATTATTTTATTATTGCTTGATTGATTTACATCTACACATATAAGTATATATGTATTGATACAGACATATCAAAAATAACAAACTGGCTAAAAATATATGTTATGCAGGAGTTATATATGCACATATACATGTACATATATATACGCATTAATATTATATAATAAATATGCATATTAAAGTAAAAATAATAAAGATAAATAAATATATATATATATTACTTAAGGTAATAAAATACATATATATATATTTATATAATTATTTAATTACTTTAATACATATATAAATAAAAATAATATTAATAAATTATATATGTATGTCTTTTGTTAAAACAAGATTTTTGTTACTCTTTTCTCATCATGTATATTTGGAAATCGAACATTGCCAAGTATAAAGGAAATCGACTTTAATTATTTCCACCCTTGAATAAATTCGAAATAGCTAAAGGCTTCTCTAAATTTTAAATAAGGAAATAATCGATGCATAAAACTTTGGACTTTATAAAGTCAAGTTGGAAATATTTGTGAAGTTTTCCATGAAGAAAAATGGCGGATAAAACTGAACCGCGCGGCATTTCGAAGAGCACTTCACCAGGGAGAACGCATCTTCAGGGGCGACGCAACCATGGGATAAGTTGCTGTTGCTTGTTTAAACCTAGAATTTTTCTAGTAAGGCAAGTCATCTTCTTGCTGGCGCCGTTTTTTTCTAGAATCACCTATAAGTGGCGAATTTAAATGAATGGTTGAAAAGTTCTGTTATTGCTGTCAATAACTCAAGTCGAATCATTACCAGAATTGCTTAGTTAGGGCTTGGAGACCAGCCAAGTGCCTTTTGAATAAGTCTTCATTAATGTGTTGTCAATTGCATAAGGAAATGTGTTGCTTTCCTGAGTCTATATAAAGACTTTCATTTGCTGCGAATTCTTACCAATTCCTCACCGGTTCATACGAATTCTGTATTTTGAGTGATCATTTTATTCTTTGAGCATCCAGTATTGTGAGTGCCCAATATTCTGTGAAGTATCATATTGCTGTGAGTGCCCAATATTCTGTGAAGTATCATATTGCTGTGAGTGCCCACTATTCTGTGAAGTAACCAGTATTGTGAGTGCCCAAGATTCAGTGAAGCATCATTTTACTGAGAGTAACCTATATTTTGAGAAGAATTCATCATTGCTGTGAGTAGCCATCATTGTTAGTGGAATCATCAATTTATTCTGTAAGAGTTAATTCTGGAAAGAGTGCTCTACTGTGTGAAAGAACTGCGAAACTCTGCATTCTGAGTTACTGCAGGAAAGACCATCATCATCATCTGTGGAAGCTTAATTTACAAGCATGTTTATCTTGTTTTCAATTCCTCTTGATTTTTATGAGAAGTCATGTTAAACCTTTGAAGTGTCATTCTATTTTCATAGTTAGAACTTGAAAAGACATGTTAGGCAAACATAACATGTTGCTGTTATATAAAGCTTGTATTTTGATTATCTAAAATATACATTAAGTAAACAAAGTATATATGATACATGTTTGTATTAGAAAGCAGCATTCCTTTAAAAGATATACATTGCATCTAGTTATTGTTTGTTGTATTTGTATGATCTCTGTATAATGGAGAGTATTTATTACCTTAGTTACTACATATAGGACTGTGATGAGAGCATGATTCAAGTACCATATAGCTCAACTAAGTTATTAGGTTAACTCAGTAAGCTAGCTACACTCCTAGGAAATGTTCATTCCCGTAGAGGAGAAAGTATTGGTAGTACTTGCAATGGAGATTCATCCCAGTAGGTTAAATTGAAATAGGATGTCTTGGTACGGAATACCACGAAAGGACAAATGACCTACGCATAGTGTAAGATAGCCCTAAGTCAAATCAACCTTGGTTAGTGTATGTGGCAGTTGACCCTCAATAGAGGTACCGATTAAACACTTTGGCCAAAATAGTGTAGATGAACAACATCCTCTTGATTGAGTGATGAATACACTGTCATGTCCACCGTGATCCCGTATTGCATACTAGATCGAGAGTTTACTGCATGTACAAGTTCTAGCTATGTAGGACACACCACTATACTTAGTCGGTTTATAGTATCGATTACCCAACCAATCTCTTCGATTAAGGGAGGGCCATCTATCGAACGATAGATGTGTGGGGGACCGCATTATAAGTCCATGGTTGGTGGAAAAGCGCCCGAGTGATGTTTCTCTTCCTTACCAGGCTACTGAGGCACCGAGATTTGAAAGGCAGATTCCTGGACCTTCTTACCACTATTAGTTCAAAAGCTCAATCGAGCAATGTATTTGCACGTATGTATATTTTCTCTGATGATCATTTTGAAAAAGAATAGTTTCGTCATTTGAAATATGTTGTCTTGTTTAAATGAAAGGAAAAAGATTTCATTTTATTAGATAGCATGAATCTTATTTATTGTTAATGAAAAGGAAAGAATTGTTTAATTACTTTATCATATAAATGCTATCTATGTTTTAAGTTGTTGTTAAGAATTTTTTTTTTACATAGAACCGGGTCGTTACAGAAGATAATAACCAGGCTTTCATTCTTGAGGCGGCTGCAAGGTTGGTTGATGAATATTCATTCATGGCAGATTGGGCGATATTTATTGAAGACTGAGCACATTTGCATTAGGAAGGTTGAGGTCTGAGTAAAAGCGTGGGATTAATTTCTGGACTGGCATGTATTCTTATAACTCATCATTCCCCCTGCGCTTCACATGGAGGTTGCACATCATGGATAGAGGTGTGGAGTTTGGTGTTTGATGTTTGAGGGAGGCGCCTTCATATTTCCCAAGTTGTGAGCCTTTGACAAGGCCGTGTAAATTGTAGGAAGGGTGTGGGTCTTCCTTATTCATACTACCCTCCTCATTCTGGCCATGGGTGATTGTAAGGTGCTAAGTGGGAGTTGTTGGGCATGAAGGAAGGGTTTGGACGGGTTCATTTGTTGGCTATCTGCTATCTATTCCAAACACCATCCATTACATTCGGCTGGGTTGTTGTTGCAAGTCGTGGTCTTCATTTGGACAGCTCCATACATTTACTCTGTAGAAATTGGTATTTAAAATACTGAGCATTGTAACTGTTGGCGTTTCAAATTGCACCTCTAGAATGCTCTTTGGAAACAGACAGCTATGTGCAATTAACTGCTCTTCAAATTAGGAGGGGAAGCTCCCTTGTTTGCTGAGTTGCATAAAGAAAGTAAAATAAACTTAATTACGCCTATCTTTTTGATTCAGCTGCGAGAATACAAGGTTATAGAACACTAGATGTTGCAACTGAGGTTTTCCCTTTAATGAAACTAGACAGCTACAACTTGAGCTACGCTTAAAATGTTTCTATCCTCTCAAGTAAACGCAGAGCAAGAGAGTTTAGAAATGGACGAGATTGATTTTCTGACAAAGATACTTAAATAAACTTTTCTTCAACATACATTTAAGGCAAGCTGAAAAAGAGATCATAAAAGTATTACGGAAATATGAGACTTTTATCTCAAGAGCAGCAAAGCAAGCTTCAAGATTTTATTTCCTCACACTTCTAACACAAAACAATAAACGAAAATCTGAGATATTTATATCGAGGGCAGCAAAGCAAGCTTCAAGATTTTATTTACTCAAACTTCTGAAACAAAGATTACAATTTCGGGACAACAAGTTGTAGCAAAATACTTGCAACATGCGATCAACCTAATTATAATTGACACATAACACATGCACTAAACAAGGATTTGCAGCTAAGGAGGCATGCAAACTTGCTCTTTACACAAAGTGAACTGACACTAAATGATAACAAACATGAAGGCATAAGCTCAACGATTTTGTTATCACAAGCACGGTTAAAGAAAAATGAGCAAACACTGCTCTTATTTATAACTAAGCAAAGGAGTAGGGAACCCTAAAATCTCCTTGCTTTTACAACTACTGCTTGCCAACATGCAAGCTTTATTTCTAAATCTAGAAAATATAAAACATCTAAACCCTAGAAAGCATCTAAAAACGAAAAGTGCCAACTCGTGACAACTTGTTACAATTGTTTTCTTTCTATCCTCAAAGAATGGATAAGAATTGAGACAAGAATAGAAAGAAAAGGTGGAAGAAGCTTCTAGAAGAAAGCAGATTTAAATTTCGATCACGGGCAATTTCATCTGTGGTGGGAGTATTGATGCTATTAATAGCAAAATTCCGCTTTTCCAAGATTTCTTCGCCATCTACAATAGATCTCAAGAAATCTTCCCTCTCATTGGCCGCTTTCTCGAACTGTGTTGACATCATGGAAATCATCTTCATTCTTCCAATACTGCCATCGCTGCCATGCATGATACTCTGAAACTCTTCTTGGACTATGTCAAGCCCAATGTATGAACCATCCTCAAGGCAATACTGACAAGGAATTGTTGCAACAAATTCTCTGATGAACCTAAGAGTATCAATGAATCTTTGTTTATACACTGCAAACTCCTCAGATATTCTAACATATGTATTTACCTTGAAAAGATGACTTTCTTTCCACTCCAGAATCTGTCTTTTGTGTTCTCTTGCCATTGTAGAGCCACAAACCATCTCTAAATCTGCAATTATGATTTCGTGCATTGGCTTGAATTCAGCTATCAACTGCTCAAAATCCTGGATACCTTGACGTAAGTCATGAGCCTTGTATCTCAACTGGAAGACCTGTGTTAGAATTTCTTTTCCTCTGTTGATGAACTCTTCAATCCATTCCTGAGTTTGTTTTCCACAAATAACTAACTGCCTCAACTGCTGTTGATCAACTGGTGTTTCTAAAACTTGTGGCAGCAACTCTGTTGTTTGTGAGGTGCCTTGAATCAGATTTGATATGTATAACCGGAGTTGACGATTTTCAGACTTGAGGGCTGCCTTGTCTTCTCCATCCTTTTGCACTCTTTCTTGAATGTTTTCAGTTACCATTTTAAACAAACTCATATCAGCATGTCGAGTACTTTTTCCAAGGTTTGCTTTGACCATTATGAAATCATCAGCATCCACCTCATCCCTGATTTTATCTTCAAGAGGCGTAGCTGTCTCCATGACCATTTCACCCTCAAGATTCCTCTCAAAATGCATTTGTTTCTTGGCCTTCTTTTTGGGTGCTTCCTGATATATACTGAGGTCATCATCAATCACCTGATATGAAGGCCTTCTTCTCGTCCTTCCCAAGAAGCTCTCAAGCCAAGATGTGGTATCTCTACTAACATCCAAGGGAGGAATAATTGTAACATCGGCCTCTATCTCTTCGTCTTCCAAATCAATGTGAATTGGTGAAGACCTAGGAGATGGTAAAAGGTCTTGTATCAAAGGCTGATTTTGTACTTTTTCTTGAAGTATGGGCTCAGGTGGAGGAACTTCTGTTTCAGCTGTAGGCTGCTCCTATATAACAATTCCTGTGTAGTCCAACCTCCTCTTCGTACTCTTTGCTGATCTACTGCCCTTTGTAACCTCCTGAGACTGAGCTTTTGAAGAAGAAGGAAGAGATGAATGTTTCTTTGGCGGCTCTGCTACTGGAATGGACTCCCTTCTCTTGACGATTAAAAAAGTCTTGCTGTAGTCTACCATTTGTTGTGTCCTTTCTTCTACTGTAATGCATTCTTTGTGAGCCCAGTTGACCTGTAGAAGAGGTTGCTGTTCAACCTGATTTCTAGTATAGGCTGGGGGAATTACATCCCCGTCATCATCTGATAACCCTTCAATGTCTTCTGATAAACAATCTTTCATTTGGTGGAGGGTGAGCCTACTATTACTTCTCCTTCTCACCTCGTACTCGTCTCTGTAGTTAGCACAAAAGTCTTTGAGTGCGGGCACATGAGCATAGTTCTGACCAAGTCAAGCTGCATAGAAGCCATGGGGATAGGATTGTCTCTCGCTGAAAGGCTTGAGACCAAGTTTATCTAACTCATCACCCATTAGTTTAGCTTCTGCGGATGATCTGCAAATGTAAATACCTAAAGCAAAAGAAAAGCTAAAGGCTGGCTTCTTTTTGTTACGCAGACGAGTGTGCACATTTGATACCTGTCTGAAGAATTCCATACACACTACTTCATCTAATGGATACCTCGGTAACATAAGAGGAGCTCCTGAATAAACCAATCAACCCATTATGATATTGCAGCCCTGGCAACAGATGAGATGCAAACATGTAGCTCGTTGTCCAGGTCACGCACTGTGTAGATTAAGAATGCTTCATTCACCTGTTTGTAATGATGTGATGCAGCAGTGAACTCCAACTGAGTGTAATAATTGTAGACATGTTGAACATTTAGAGAACCCTTCGTGTTTAACCCTCTGAATTTACCTTGATAGGCAACCAAGTAGACAAGGTAGGAGACCATGTGGAATGCATGTCTATTGAAATACTCAATTATTTGATGGTGTAGGCAATCACTGATCAATGTAGGCCAGTCATAGAACTCTGTCTTCTTCATGATGTGAGGTATCACATAGAACATCCAAGGCTGAAACTTTGTTGCATCCGCTTGACCGGTAACCCGATTGAGTAGGGTGATGATTATGGCAAATTCGTCCTTGAACTCTCCTCTCCCGACGTTCTTTGGCAATGTACTGCATTTATTTTTCAGCCACCTTTGTGCAATCTTCTTGCTGTTTTTATCTTGATGCTCTTCCCATATCCTTTCACATTCTTCAATGTTGATGGTAACACTTCTAGGCCATGGTGGAATGGAGAAGCATTTCTCAATCATGTCTGGCTTTAGGCTGCATATGATTCTTCCATCAACTGATTGAATTTCCCTTGTGGTTGATTGTAATGCTTAATACAAGCAATTATGAACTCTAAGCTTTGTACTGAGAAAGGTATGGACGCTGCTGCGAGAAGACCTGAATGGCCAAGATGCCTGATGGTGGTGTTGCCTCCATCCTCCAAAGGACGTAGATTGAATACTGGCTTAATATGATGCAAGTTAGTCTCGACTGTCTCAATGAAATCATGGTACAATGCTGATTTGGTCTTGAACTCTGTAGGAGTGTACTCCATTCTGCAAAACTTAAAGATTGACAGTAAACACACCTAGGTTCTGACAATTTTTAGCAAACTTTCTAAATTTAGCTTGCTGATTTTTCTTCCTCAAACGGATGAAATTTTGGAATTTTTTTTGAGATATGGGTTTTGATTAGAATTTCGTTACAAGCCAACCCAGATCGTCCGTTTTTGAAAATTTGAAGTGAAGACAAAAAAAGCAGCAAACCCTAATTTTCTCCAAAAAAAAGCAAAAACAGCTGGCATCTGGGTTGTAGAAACAGCTGGCATCTGAGTATTGTTCTTGAGCATAATCTGAATGAACCCAGTTGATTAGATTTTGAAAAACCTGGCTTCTGACTGAAAAAGCAACAACTTTAAGTTTCTCTGAAAAAGAAGTGATATGGGTTTTGTCCAGAAGAAGGTCTAGCATAGACCCAGAAGATTAGAAATGGATGAATTTGAAGTTTTCCCTGACATGCAAAATAAAAGCAACTGCTGCAACTTTGAGAAAATTCTTCAACAATTTGTCCAAAAGATAGAACAAAAATGGATCAGCTTGCTGAAAATGAATAGTATTAGCCTTCTTCTTCACAAATTTGATGTTCTTGATGAAGAAATATGAAAAATGAGGCCTTCTTTGATTGCTAATCTGAAATTTTATGAGAAACCAGCAAGTTAGGGTTCTTGAATCTTGAAAAACATAGGTTTGAAGTTGCTGCTCTGTTTCTCCTTGAAGGCACCTGCAAGAAAATATGAAAAATAATGCATAGAGATGTCCTTAAATAAGTTTTTGCTTTGAAAACAGCCTCTCAAAACCCTAATTTGATGAAACCCTAAATTTAGCTCATGCCTTGAGCAAAGGCGTTTTTTCTTCTCTTTGAAAATTTCATAATTTCTCAAAAATAAACTAAGTCATGAGAAGTTGGGCGCCCTTCTTGAGGTATGGCGCCCAGTCTCCCCAGACTTAGCCACTTTTTCATCATTTTCATCTTCTGTTCATTTTTCCACCCCATTTCAGCTCTATCTCCCGGTTTCCTGATTGACCCGACGAATGAATTGAACATTCCATTGTGGAGCTTGATCGATTCTAACAATGTGGTTCTGGAGACGTCATATGCTAAAAACTTCATTTGTCCCTTCGAAATGTCAGGTGCCTATCCTTGATAAGGGCGCCCATTTTCTCCAGTGTTAGCCAATTTTATGATCTTCAATTTTATGCTCGTCTTCTGATCTTCAGATGAATTGATGATTCCAGGTGTTGTGTTGATCAGACTGACTGGCTGACGAATCCACTAGATAGCTGAGATGATTCTGGAAGGGGTCTTCTGGATACCTCATCTCTGGAAATTGACTTTTGGTGGCTCTAAACCCTAGGCGCCCTTCTCCTTCAGGGGCGCCCATGGCTCCAGAGTTAGTTTTTATTCTGTGTTTTCACTGTTGCTTCCAACTTTTGCCATTTCTCACACTTTTTCTCTTCTATTTGCCTTGTGACATCTGACGACTGTTGACTTTGACGGACGAGCTGACAGATTCATTGGAAAGCTGGGTCCAATCTGACGAAGTTGTGTTGGAGGAGTCTTTTGTAAATTTGATCATCTGATACCTCAAAAGTTTGGGCGCCCTTTTCCTTCTCGGGCGCCCATCTTCTCCAGGCTTAGATTTTATTTAGTGTTCTTCGTCTTCAATTTTAAAACATCTCTCTCGATGACCTTTGTTTGTCTTGGATTTGCCGCTGATTGGATGATTTGACGGGCATGCTGACTGATTCGTTGCGGAGCTGGGATGATTCTGAGCAACATTGGCCTGGAGGCGGAAACCCTAACTTTGGCTTTTGACCTCTTGAAAAGCCGAGCGCCTTTCTCCTTCTGGGGTGCCCATGGCTGGCAGTGTTAGAAATTTTTTATGAATTTTTCAATTTTAATGTTTGAAGCTCTCAGCCTGTAGGGGACAACTAGCCGTTGCTGGTACGATTGGGGATGTTTCCAACGTCCCCAATCCGTACTGGGGACGGGGAACCATCCCTAAACTCTCGGAAACATTTCCTGCCGTTTCTTATGAATTTTCCTGTTTCGAGGACGACAGGGGGACATCCCCTTTGCATCCCCCCATCCCAGGGACGCGTCCCCGTGTAACCTTGGAATCACATTATTTGTCAAAACAATTGAATTGGAAATTTTTAGCTAAGTTCAAACTTGTATGTTCAGTTCAACTATGTATGAACTCTTGCATCAAGTTTGACTAATTAGGCTAAATATCAACCTAAATCATATAATACAAAATTTCATTTTCAAGCATCCAAACAGATAGATAAACACCTCTTTTTAAGTCTCTTTGATTGTTTTGTTGTTTGGGATCTCTCATCAATTTAGTTCCTTAGATGTTTGTATAAATATACCCTTCAAGGTCATGTATAGGCATTCAAGAGTCATTCAAAGACCAATTCTTACATCTGTGGTCATTCTATGACTCATCTATACAATTGAGTGTAGTAGTGAAGCATGTTGCATTAATAAATTTTCCATGGGATCCAGCTTGTGGAGCATTGTAGAAGTGCCACGGAAGGCCCAAAGTCTTCTTAGAGGGTCAAATTGAACAATTGTCTCATAAATCTTCCATGATTATAGTAGAGACAATGAAGCACAACCCCACACTTCTGAATTTTTGTGCCTTGTGTTAATTATCTACTTTCATGGTTGTTTAAGCCTTTCTTAAATTCATTTTCTGCAACTACCTCACAAATTCAAGCATTTAAAATAGCATTCAGATTCTATCATCAGCTGATTGCAAACATAGTTTTTATTTATTAAAAGAAAGTAGAATTAGAATTTAGCCATGTAAAACTTCAAAAGTAAGCATCTTCTTTGTTACACTAATTATTTTGAGGATTGGAAAAATGACAAATTGCTAGTAGCATAAATGTGGTGTGAAATCTGATTTATAGCATTATAGCCACATATTTGAGAAAATATTAAATATGCATTGCAAATATGATTAAAGATATAGATGTCAATACATAAGTATACCAAGCATCAATATTTCCTTCCTATGTATGTTGGTTTCAGTACCATAAGAAAATTTAAATTTGTATTGGTAAATTTATATCTTGAAACTTTTCAAGTCCATTATGGATGATCGACTGCCATGCAACGTCCATGAATCAAGTAATATTCTTTTGGTGTTGCAGCTATTTAATTTAATTTCCAAATAGATAGAGTCTATTGTGCTGTAGTGAATTGTATTCTCAATAACAGAGATAAACTTCCTTTCACTTTCAATTTTGTTTCCATTAGTGTTACATGTAGACAAGCCTAGGGGTCAAAGGATGTCCCAAGAACGAGGGGACAGACAGGGGGCATTCTCTTTTTAAGGACTGGACAACCTGCATCATTTGGTACATAAACTAAGGAAATAACCTTTTATGGAAACTTAAAAATATAATTTTAAAAGAATGCTAAAAGCCCATAAAAAGCTAAAGAGGGGAGGATTATCATTGCGAATTCAGCACATCATATTTACATTTAAAATTTCAACTTCTTTTATTTTATTTTTAAATTATTTCAATAGCCATCCCCCTGTCATCCCCAAAATTTAAGAGTTTTTTAACATTTGCCATCCCCAAAACCATGTCCTTGTGTCCCCTTGTCCCCAAAATACAAACAAACATTTGGTACAAAGATTTTTTTTTTAAATACAGAATAAAGTTATTTGTAATTTCTAAAGACAAAAGCATGCTTGTTAACTGTGGGTTTTTGTACCTGAATGTTAGTGATGAATGGGTGAAGAGCAAGCCGTGCAACTGCATGCATTAGTATACACTCTCTTTTAGTTGGTCCCTTTCTAGCCTTTCCTTTCAAATACAATGGAGCCTGTAAATTCAACTCTTAAGATAAGTAAACACACATCAATGTCAATTTTATATCTTTCTATTAGTCAAAGTATGGCATCATCTCCCTTGAAGCAACATTTTTACCTCCATATGGACAAACGGTAGTGGCACAAACTCTGTAAAACCATTAGTTCTTTTCTGTAGGTCTCTAATCTGAATAAAATGCTTTGCCCTACATCCAAAGAATAAAGTAAATAGATTTCACTAATGCATTCAAAGAGACTTCAGCTACGGATTTAACCTGGTATTGTTAACTCACCAATGAGCAGGTTGATCAACATGGCCAAACATAATTGTAGCAGTGGTTTGTAATCCAATACGATGTGCAGTTTCAACAACCTACAAATATCATACATGCAATACAGCACAGTTACGAATTGCAACAGAAAATCTTGTTGACAAAGATATAAAATGTAGCAAATATGAAGAAAGAGCATAGTTCACAAAAAAAACCTCCAGCCACTGTTCTGAAGTAATTTTGTCTGGACAGAGCAATCTTCTGACTTCATCATCCAATACCTGATTACACAATGAACAAATTATACACAAGATTGAGCCTCTTAATTTAACAAATATAATTAACTGCATTGTAAAATCCCCACTTGAAATTGAACGATATTTTTACGATTATCTCAGTTTGACACATGTGAACATTTTGTCAAACATTTAGCATGCACAACAGTGGAAGTAATACCAAATGGTCTCGAGTTGCTAAGATACAATACAAGTAAATTCACCATAAAAGACTCAGGGATTTACACAGCAGGAATTCAACTATATTCATTACTTTAATGCTGCACATTACAAAGTATTTAATGCATTTTCCTGAACTGTGAAAGGTTTCTGGACTGTTGACAGTCATACACCAATTTGCATCTTTTTAAATGAATTTTTTGAGTAGATATGAAGTCCAACGAATGCCTGGTAATGCAGCACAGCATGTTACACCCCAAATTGTGAGGTTACCATTTACTATTACTACATAGGGTAAATATAAATGTAATGTGGATTTTGGAGATGAATTGATGATGCTTGTACCTTGTTATCAATATGAATGTTATCTAATTTGATGTTGTTTCATTTAATGTTATCTCAGTTGATGTTATTCATGGTGAAATATTGCATAAATGAGAATAGATGGTTATTGAATTATTGTTATTCTAACTTTGAAGATGTTTATATATGCTACTTATTGTTGTGAACAATTGACTGCCAAGGTATGTGCTGGTGGTTGCAGGTAAATGTTCATTCTCCAAGGGGAGGGGAAATATCACTTGGGAGAGGAGCTTGGTCAGGTAAACGGTAAAGTAAACTATCTGAGCATACACACACATCACCCTAGAATGAGTGAACCGAGTCAGTTTGTGTGGGTTATAGGTAAGTCATCCGTAGCTTGTTTGTTTGCATTAGGAGTTTTGTCTACTTTTGTATGCATCTATGAGTGATGTTTATCTATGTATCTATCTTGTGTTATTACAATCATAATGATTGTAACGTAAATGGATGTAAGTGAATCAGATGCGGACACATATACATATGTATAGTATATACATGTATCCATATGTATATACATATCGATACAAGCGTACATTTGCAAATGGATATGCTCGTACGGATGCATTGATATGGTATACCTACACATATGTGTACATAAAGGTATATACAACTATATATATGTATATATGCACACATCCTGTATTATATGGATATTAATAATATTATTATTGCTTTACGAATTTACATATATATATCGGATGTATGCTGACTGGATCACGGTATATATGTAAATGGGATATATATTATACCAAGGTATTTAAAATATATATGTATATATGTATATTATTTATGAACTATAAATATATATAATAAAATATATATTTCATTTAGTGTCATCTTTGGGAATCAAATTATTTCCTAATTGATTTAATATTAATCTCTCAACCTTGCAAATCGAATTATTTCCTAATTGATTTAATATTGATCTCTCAACTTTGGAAATCGAATTATTTCTTAATCGATTAAATATTTATCACTTCAGCTTTGGAATCGATATATTTCTGAATCATGTCATTTGAACTTTGGAAAATCAAATTGGGAAATTCATCGAATGACTTCATTTGTTTATTTGAATTTGAATCACACACGACATTATGTGAAATTGCGTCACCTATAAGTGAAACACAGGTATGAAAACCATGATTGGCATTCAAATCTATTAACCAAGTCAAAAGTTGTGGCAAAGATAAAATACAACGCATTTATGAAGCTTGTCGACTTAGCTTGTGAAATAGGCTACGTTCTCGTGAATAAGCAAATGACTATTTCTTAAACCCTCCATAATATGAAATTGGCACCACATCTGAGAACACTCTTGAGCTCAATGGGCAATACTAATCTAAATGACACTCTTATGAGTTTTTAGACTTTTGGGGTGTTCTCCAAACTTCTTGCAGAACACATCTATTTATAGTAAGTCAACAAATTAGCTTCTATTATTCACCTAGTGCCTCAATATCATATTGGCATGGTCAAAATTAGATTCTGACGTGTTTCGGGATTTTCTGCAACTTGGGGTGAAATAATTAAATTATTCACTTAAGTTATGTTTATCATTATTTTTGATAACTTAAGTGTAATATCTTTTTTGAAAAGGTATTTTTAATTCCCAATTGGACGCCTAGGAGAAATAAGCGGGTCTTGCACATGAAAAAGGTTTTATTTTACTTTAAAAGGGAATTTGATGAAAAAGGTGATTTATTTGCACATAATGAATTATTTTAATTTAAAGCAAAGTGCTTTTTCAGAAAAAGTTGTGAAAAACAAAGAAGCGCTTTTACAAAAAAAATAAAATTGCTTTTTTCAAAAAAAGCAATGAAAAAAACATAAAAGGTGTTGGGGGCTAATTTGGTTATGCTGAAGAATGATATTATTACACTAATGGATTTTCTCTACTTCTCCAAATCTTTGAAGACGGAAACCCTCATGGATTTTCTAATTTCAGAATTGAAAGAAATCCCGTAGCTAGATTAGTGTAATTCCATTCAAGGACCACCATTGGTGCTGATTGAAACTTCCAATTATGGCTTTATTAGTTTTGAATGATTGATGGTGTTTGAGTTTGCATTTTGAGAGGATTGTTTGCAGTTTAAAGGAGCTGGAAACATTGTTCCAAGACTACATTGACCTTTGGGTGCATTTGGGAGTGGGTCATTGAAGATTTGAGTCTTTATCTCTCTACCCATACTGTTGCAATGATGTTTTAGACATGTGAGAGTCACTTATTTGCCATTCCCTTGAGGTAAATTGTCATCTCTCATGATGGGTGGTAGTTCTTAATGTTGTGGGATATGTGGGGGTGTTCTATCAATTTTCTTTCATGGCCATATTTGTAACAACACATATGTATTGATATGAAATGAATTGTAAGAGGTGACAATGTAACACTAAGTAGTAGTAACACCAGTGATCTTGCTCTTGATTTCTTGTTGTTACTTGCCCCACTGCATAAGTGGGTCTTGTATGTAATGTCCCTTTTTGGGATTGCCCTAAATTTTTCCCTAGACTCACAAATTTGATGTAGTTAGGGTTACAACTTATCAACTAAATGCTTCCACAAGATAAATCTTGGGTTTAGGTCTTGCAATCATGTTAGATCATATTGAAAATATAATTCATGTGATCAAAATATAATCAATACCTTATCTATTTAAGTTATACAAAAAAATACATAATTGCTTTGAGACTACCTAGACTACCAATATCCATAATGCATAGTGGAAGTTTTAGTCATAACAGGACTTGGAGGAGACATAGGATAAGTCCACCTGACACTATCCATTTAAGCCCAAGAGCACGAGCGTCCGACCAAGACAACCCACCCATTGGCCTCAAGTGGCAGGAACGTCCGGCCAAGACAATTCCACCTTTGAGGTGGGCTACTTAGTTGATACACTTGTATCTGCTTTCCCTATCCATGCTACTTGTCCATCCTCTTATAATTGCAATTCCTTGAATCCATCCTAACAATCAATCATAGTTTAGCTTGATAGGAAAGCCTTGAAAGGGGTGCATGTAAACTACTCAACCCATCTAAGCGCAAGAGCACGAGCGTCTGACCAAGACAACCCACCCCTTGGCCCAAGTGGCAGGAACGTCCAACCAAGACAATTCCACCCTTAAGGTGGGTTACTTAGCATGGGGGAGCCCGTAGATTGCATCCTCCTAACTTGCTTCCTTCAACCTTACACTTGATTGATCATAGGATAAAGGCATGCATAAATATAGATATACAATCTATTCATGTTTATAGTATAAAGTCATTATTACTTTTAAATCTCAATAATTGCTAGAAGCATCATTATTACATAATCGCATATAAAGAGTATATATATATATATTTAATTAATTTAATTATATATGAATTGATAATCATATTAAACTTACAATAGTTATGAGAATAATAAATATTATTAGCAAGATACAACATTAATTAGAAATAAATAACATCAGATAAATACCATAATGTATAAATTATTATTTGATTACTTTAGCATCTAAATTATTGCCCAAATATCATTATCTAAACTTATGAATTACCTACTTATTATTTAAAGCCATATAATTTTTATCTCCTTGCTGCTGCTTGATTCTGCAGATTTCTCTTCTAAGAATCTATGCCATATTCCCCTTTTGCTTTGAGGCTGCCTCCTTTTAATACCCATCACTGCCCCTCTTAAGGACGTGACCTTTGATCATTCACTGCCTTTGACCCATCTTGGGATGCAGAGCTTCGTTCACAACTGCTGCCTTTAGCATTATTTTGAGATAGGAATCGTTGCCTTTCTTTGTTCAATTACTATTTAATCTAATGATAATTATGATTGCTGGAATATATTATGCTTTGGGATTATCAGAAATAAATGTCTGTATTTATAATTATATCATTGGGGTTAATATTTATATTGTTATTTGTAATATTAATATAAAATGTTAATTTATTGTTATTTTAATATTTTATGTTTGTTTATTTAGTATAGAACATAGGTGATTATATTTATGATATGTATTAACATTATAATATTTATAATGATATTTACAGATATCATATATTATCATTATGATTAGATTCATTTGATTTTGTTATTTGTATTTTAATATTTCATATCTGTGGTTACAATTTCTAGGGACATGACATTGTACTCACCCCACTGAACAAGTGGCTTTGGCACTCACTCACCACTGAAAAATGGAAGAGCTTGTTTTTACATTTCATTATTGTATCAGCTTTCCCACTACAAAGTGGATGAGCCCAGCTAACCCCACTGGATAAGTCGATGTTACTTTCAGTTGCTCATTGCAAGTATAATTGTAATCCCGTACACTGTGTGCTCTCACCTCACCCACAAAAGGAATTTGGTGATCAAAAAGTGGAAAGGAAAGTTGTTTAGTGTTGGTTGAAAATTTTGTATACTTGGTAAAGCGTACAAAATTATGGTTTCAGCCACAGTACGTGAGATAAACTCTCCTATTTTCAAAGGGAAGGCTCCCCCTTCGCTTTCTATTTTACCAATTCAGAAATTAATTCTAGCTACAAATCTATTCTAAACCTGGGTGAAACTCTTGTCTTGTTCTCTTTTTCCAGAAAAGACAATTATCCTTTTCTCTTATTTCAAAAAAAGAATCACAATTGAAAGCATAAATGATTAATGAAGTAAAGAAAGAAGCAAAGTTTCCATGAAGGCACAAAGTCCTCCGTTGCTCCTCTGGGACGGGAAAACAAATAGAAAGCTCAAAGTCTTTGACAACTTACTCTCCTATCAACCTTTTTAAGATGGTTTTCTGGTAACCAAGTACAATATGTAGCAGCTCAAAATCTAATTACATGATGCATTTTACATGCACAAACATAGAAAATAAAAGCAGCACAAAGTCTGCAAGTTACCCCCTTTGCTTGAGTGTTCTATAATAGTTTCAAATGTGACAAACAGCTCAAAGTCTGCTGTATCAAATCTGAAAACCAATCTAAAACTCCAAACGCATTAAGCAACTCAAAGTCTGCAAAGTTAAGCTTGAATCCCTCTTGTATAACACCACAAAACTCACAATCAATATGTAGAAAATGTCGTCACATAACACCTTGAATCAACACAAAGTTTGAAAGCAATTTGCCTCTTTTATTGATTGCAATCTAATTTACATCTAAGCTCAAAGTCTTAGAGTGCACATACAAACTGGCAGAGTTTTGTTGCATTGCCAAAAGATAAAAATTACAAAGGACCTCCTCAAGTATTTATAGGAGAGAGGCCTTGAGAAAAAGGTGGGAGGATCCCAACTAACTGTAATTGACTTATTCAACATTACAAGTCCTATTGCAATTTGACTTGTAAGGTTTTACATGTAATTACATTTTACAACTTTGCAAGTGATATGACCACTTGCAATTACATTTTTCCATTTTACATGTAATTTGTCAAAACTAAATTACAAATACATAATTGAAACTATTTAAAGTGTCCAAAGACACGACTTAAACTTCATCATCCTTGATTGGGTCTTCATGCTGCTGTTTGGAAAACATGTTTCCATCTCCGTCTTGAAAACAAACCATGCTCAATCATGTCACTTGTTCAACTCTTTGTGTGGCTTCGTCATGTTGTTGTTATTTCTTTGTATCATTCTCCAGCCTAGGAATTTGCTTGAAAAATAAGGCCCATGCCTTATATTATTGATTTGGTAGGTCATATGTGCAAACAAGAGTAACGAGAATGAGACAAAGGGGTTGCAAAAGTGAGGCCAAAGCTCAATTTCGGGTTTTGGAAGGCTGACTGCAATTTTTAAGTGCAAGCTAGGAAAAATACTAAGTTACCGGTTCGGTTTTGGGTTCGGGTTCGGGTTCGAGAACCCGGTTCGCCGGTTCGGGATTTTATTTTTTTTGATTTGGGTTCGTTTTGGGTTTGGTAATACAAAAACATATAAAAATCAGAAATATATACAGATTTGCAGCAGTAATTAAGTTCAGAATACACCACCATATTAATAGTTAAATAACATAGCAAAAATGAAAAATACACCACCATTTTATACTCAAATCATCAAAGTTCAAACATAAAAATGTAAAGTGTTTACAATCAGCCATTAATAATTAATAATTATTGATCATTGATCAATCTGAGTCATATGGGTCATCAAAAAAAGCAGCATCATCATCATCATTAGATGCTACATTATGTGTAGAACCACAAATAGCATTAGTTGCACTCGCACAAGCACTGCCACTAGCACTAACACTACCACTCTCATGCTCAGCGGTTGCTTCAGGCTCATAGTCATCATCAATATCAAGTGCAACTAAGTGACTTGTGGAAGCATCCAAGTCAAGCTGCTCTGGCTCAATATCCCACCTCCTTGTGTCTCCTTCTTTGTAGGAAACTTGCTTGTGTGTAAGGAGGCGCAAGTTTGAATGCACATACACCAAGTCCTCTGCCTTTTTCGAATGTAGCCTATTGCGTTTTATTGAGTGGATGAAGGAGTATGTGCTCCAATTCCTCTCAGAAGAAGATGAACTAGCAACCTATTAAGACCAAGTTAAATAGTTAGGAGTTACAAAATTTAAGTTGATTTAACTAAACAAAAATATTAATTAATAATTTAATATAAATATAAATTTAAAATTAAAATTAAAATTACAAAATATAAAACTTACTTGGGATAAATTTTTTATTGCAATAGGTTGGAGGTGCCTGTATTCTTGCCCATGGAAGTACCACCAACTATGAGCATCCACCCTAACCTTGTCTCGAACAGCATCAAGATTATGATCAACAGTACCAGAGCATGCAAAAGCCATGAACTCAGCCCTCACTCGATCACGTTGGTCACGATCAGTGAAGAGTCTACGAATTGCTGCCTTGTACCCTTGACCCACTTCAACATCCCTATATGGAGCAACTCTTGTTGAAGTAGAAAGTATCTCTGGACTATAATATTTGGGACTCAATGCAAAAGCAAGAAGATGCAACGGAGTGGTCATTTTGTTCCATCTATCAACAATGATTTCTTGTAGCTCTTTGAAGAACTTTTCTTCGGGATCTTCCTCTTTTGCATTGATGATGATTTTCATCTTCTCAATCATTGAGTCGATACCATCATATACTTCACCCAAACAAGGTCTATCCATGTCAGTGTAACGGATCATGCTCAATATGGGCTCAGTGAAACTGACAAGATACTCAACAAGGTCCCACCAACTATCATCTAGGATCCTTTGCTTGATCCTATTTGCCCTTTCACTGGTAGATTGCCTCCATATGGCCCAATTAGGGCTGATTACCATTGCAGAGAGTGCCTCACGAACCTTTATAAGGCGTCTCAACACAATTGTGTTGGAGGCAAAACGAGTCTCGGCAACCTGTTTGAAAATCAAAATTAAAACTAAAATATAATTTAAATTTACAAAATCAAAATTTAAAATTAACAAAAAATTTAAAAATTAAAAAAATTAAAAATATTGAGAATTAACTTACCTTCAACAACTCCAATTTTGAGAATTGTCTAAATATTCCTTGTGTCATATGGTGGTTGGTGACAAACATTTGAATGTCTTCGCCCTTAGCATACACCTATTTGATCCATTCAATTTTGGATCCAATTTTTTGTAGGATTAGATTAAGGGAGTGGACAGCACAAGGTGTCCAAAAAATGTGTGGATACTTCTCCTCAACCAATAACCCAGCAGCCCTACAATTTTTGGCATTATTAGTTACAACTTGCACAACATTTTTATGGCCCACTTCTTCAATAGCTTGGCAAATGATGTTAGCAATAAATGGACCATCCTTCACCTGTCCTTCACAATCCACTGCTCTCAAAAACATTGCCCCTTTAGGGGACACAGCAATAACATTGATCAATGGGCGATTTTTTGCATCTTTCCATCCATCAGAAACGATGGTCACCCCTGTTTCGATCCACGAATCCCTTATGGGCTTCAAAGAGTCTGCTACATGTTTCACCTCTTTCTCCAATAAGGTGCAACGAACCTTCTCAAAACCTGGGCCCTTATACCCCTTTGGAGCCTCATTAATAGATTTCACCATTTTTTGCCAATATGGTGAACGAACAACATTGAATGCCAATCCATTGGCATAGACACATCTTGCTATGTCTTGATCAGCAATCTCTCTTGCCTCATTCTGAAATGAAGCTTCCAACGGTCCCTTAGATCTTTTATTTGAAGAGGGCGTGGTTTGCTCTTGAGGGATGTCCATAAATGGATGGCTTCCTGTAGGTGGAAAATAAGAAGGCGGTGTAGGGGGTTTCATGAAACGAGATCCTTTCTTCAAAGGATGGCTTGTTTTACCACTGGCTGCTCTTTGGTCTGCCTTTTCTTGCTTAGCAATATATTTCAACACTATATTATCTGGAATGCCTTTCCAATCTTCACCTGGACAATTTTTTATGACTGTTTCAGAGATCCCACACAAGTGCCCTTTCACTCGACTGTATGAGCTCGAATACTGAACATGGCAATGACTACAAATCCAAACATATCCTCCACCACCTAGAAGTTGTTGAACCATTTCTACATATTTCCAAAGGGGAGAGTTTGGGTTTGTTTTGAAACGAGATTGGCTTGAGCCTGAGGAGGTACCGGTTGCCATTGTAATATGGAATACCTAAGGCACAACATATTGAAATTTTGGTATTGATTGATTGAATTTGAAACTAACAGACTTAATTAATTTCAAAAAATGAAAAAATTGAACATGTGTTATAGACATTTAGAGGAATGAAAAGTAAAACAAAACTAAAACTAAAAAACAAAACAAAAGAGTTGAAGTCCATTTGTTTAAAAAAAATGTAAAAAAATAATCAAAAAACTTCAAAAAACCTACCTCTTTTGAAGAAATCTTGCTCAATGATCTTCTTGGCAACGAATAGGCACTTGCAAGTGCTTAGGAATAGCACAACAACCAACTTCGAACAATCTACAATCAACCTTCAAGTCTATTCAAGCTTGTGCAAGCAAAAGAGAAAGTTCAGCAATGGAGGCAAAAAATCCTTTTTTTTCATTCACAAATTGGTAAATGACTATCACTTTACCTATTTCATGTTTTAGAGGCACATATTAGGGTTGGAAAGAATAAAAAAATATTTAAAAGTCAACAAAGACTTAAAAAATTATAAAAAAAAGTCAAATTCGTGCTTTGAAGTCCGCCTGGGCACGAAATTCTACCCGGGTTCGAACCCTGGTCGGACCCACAGTCCGAGTTCCGAACCCGGTTCGAACCCACAGTGCATTTTTCCTGACCCTGGGCGAATTAGGGCGAACCGGACCCGAATTTCGAACTCGGATCGAACCCGGGCCCCCCAGGGCCGAACCCGGTAACTTAGGAAAAATAAGAAGGCATTTTGCTTAAAATGGTCTAAACCTTGTAAATATGGGGTCAAAACTCAGTTTTTGGGCAAATAAAGTATGGGCTTTTAGTCAATGTGATGCCAGGAAGATACTGGCAATTTTTTTTTTTGAAAATTAGGGTTTCTAAAATCTATTTTTACTCAAAACCCTAAAAAATAGGAACTTGTCAGAATTGGCTGAAATTAATTTTGATTGGCTTATTTCATATCACGATCACAGTGGTGAAGTCGGTTTCAGTTAAAAGTCAGTTTAAGGTTGGTGGGTAGTTTTCACTTTTTCAGGAGAAAAGTTAGGACCTTCGAGGTCATCAATGGCAGTTGGCCAGTACCAGGTATCAATATATAAACCTGAAACTCAAAGAAGAACGCTCTACGATGAAATATGTTGAAAAATATGCTTTTTGACGGAGGGGATTTTCAGATTGGCAAAAAGAGACCAAATCAGGTTTTTTGAGCCTTTCAACAACTTTTCTTTTGACAATTTGGAAAAAATAGGAACTTTTTGACACTTTCACAATTTTTATTTTGACAAAATAGGAACTTTTGGCTCATTTAGCAATTTTAGGAACTTTTTGACACTTTAGCGATTTCACTTAAAGCACCATAGGAACTTTTGGCACTTTAGCAATTTTTATTTTGACAAAATAGGAACTTTTGACAACTTAAGCAAAAATCGGGTTTTTTTAGCACTTTAGCACTTTAGCAATTTTGCTTTTAGCAAAGTAGGGAATTTTGGCAACTTAAGCAATTTCGGACCTTTTTGAAGTTTTAGCAATTTTACTTTTAGCAAAGTAGGAACTTTTCACAACTTAAGCAATTTTAGGAACTTTTTGACACTTTAGCAATTTTTGCTTCATGACTTAAAACTTCCTATTTTTGCTGTGTTGTCTTAAAAACCCGAATTTGACCAAAAACACAAGAAAAATGACTCAGAATTTGACAAAAACGGAAAGAGGAGTTGATGAAAGGATGCCTAAGGGAATCATCAACTGAAATATAAAGTTTTACAACCTCAACACGTCGTAAAACGTGCCTTTAACACACACAGATCCCTATTTGCAATGGTGATCAAAAATCCCGAAATTGGACAAAACAAGGGAAAAAACATGTCGAAATGTTCTCGAATTTCACACAAGGCAAAATAGGATGGATACCAATGGCTGCACAATTCAATTGGAGAATTTTGGTGCCTCGAAATGTGTTCCATAGAGATTTATGAAGAAATTTTAGGCAAAATTTCATATGGGTTGTCCAATTTTGAGAATTCAAAATTGAGGACAACATTTAGCATTTTCATTCTCTTGAGCTAACAAGTTTTAAAAAAAAAAAAATTAAGGGTGGTTATTACATTGTGTCCTTGAAGCCTTAAGACAATGAACTAAAGCAACTAGGATCTTTTCTAAACATAACATTCTCCTCCAAGAAGTTTGGAGAGCTCCCAAAACGTCAAAAATCACTTCAAGAAGCATCAAGAGGCTCACCAAAACCAATTGAACTTACGTCCATGAACAACAACTCTGCAAGACTCATCCTGTTCTCTTCAATAATTTTGGAGTTCTCCCTTTCTCACCAATTAGCCTATAGAAAAAATAATAAAACATGTTAATTGTCCACAAACTAATCCTACTTGAGAAGTGGACATTATGGTTAAGTCCAAAAGAGGTTAAAATATGCAAACTACAAATTTAACAATAGAAATAATGAAGGCAATACACCACCTTATTAGAATTGTAACACCAAATTTGCATCATGGTAGTTCTATACATGATATGTGAGAACATAAATGTATTATCTATCTCTTCATCTAGCCATCATCCCACAAGGAATGGCTATGTAAATTATTATAGAAAGAGGGAGGAAAATGAAGCATTGGTTGGGATCATGATGGCTAATATTCCATTTTCAACTATCATAACCACTCACAACCACCAAAGACAAGTCAAACAAAGCAGTACCACTAACATGGAGTTATAAATTGTAGTTTGGAACATAGGTGCTGACTAGGATGAGGACCGTACTAACAAAACCACAAAGGCCACCAAGCAACACTTGGTACGATATAGTAACATAGATTCCCCTAGATCAAGAGCCCCTCCTTGCAAGGCAATGGTCCCAATTGCATGTAGTTGTGGTAAAACATTTGGGAATAGATTGGCAACTTCCATTTCTATAAAAGTGTTTTCCTATGTTACACCGACGTCGGGGACGGGGGGATGTCGGGACGGGGGGACAAGTTTCCGGGACGGGGGGACAAAGGGGCCTCGATTTGGGGACGGCGGCGGGGGGGCGGCGGCTGTATATACTATATACTATACATATGGTACTTAAAATGCTAGTTATGAAAAGATGTATAACAATATACTTGAACATTGAACATTGAACATTAAAATTTAACAATGAACTACTAAATGAACCATTGAACATTGAAGTTTTCAAATTTGAAAGTAGAATACGCAATACTACAATGTAACAATTGTTGAATCAGCAAATGGAAGATTTCTATTATAATTTATATCATAAAGATGATTACAATGAGTAGCATGATATGAATATCAAAACAAGTACAAACTACAAAGTCAAAATGCCAAAATGTAGTGAAGCAGGCGGAGGCCTCTAATCAATGTAATCATCCCTCGGGAGGTCGGCAAACTCCTCATCACTGGAACCACTGGACTCCCCAAGGTCAAGATCTGCCAAAGGAACACCAACCAGCCCTAAACCTGCAACATCCTCATCCTCATCAATCTGTGATGGCTCCTCTGGCTCTACATCCCATCGTGTTGCTGGGCTCTCCTTGTACACACGTGTCCTGCGGTCAGTGATACGCAAGGCACTATGTACAACCACTAGCTTCTCTGCTCTCCTAGAGGTAAGTCTGTTCCTCTTAAGAGAGTGGATGAAGCTATAAGTAGACCAGTTCCTCTCAAAAGCTGAAGAACTAGAAACCTGAGACAACAAACGAATGGCTAGTGTTTTAGTCAGTGATTTCGGTCCATGAAAAGTCCACCACAAAATCGGATCCTCCTATGCCATAGTTCTTATATCCGCCTTTGCCGCAGCCTTGTAACCCCTAAGAGTAGCAAATTTTGTCCACTCAGTGCAAATGTTGCCAGCATCTTCAGCATCATACATTCTATCAATGCACTTGAAGAACCCTTCCTTCACCTCATCATCCTGAATCGGTGTAACTCTACCAGGCCTAGGCATGTACCACTTCGGATTCAATGAATAAGAAGCCATGTGCAAGGGAGTGTTTAGGCTATCCCATCTGCGCTGAATAATAGGCTGAATGTAAACATTGTAGAATGTTAGAGTGGGGTCCTTCTCTCGCACAACTGCCTTCATCTGGCCAAGCATCGAATCAATGCACTCATACACCTCTCCAAGGTTAGGTGCATCCCCATCCCCATATCTGATGACTTGGACAACTGGTTCAATGATGGCAACAATATATTTTGCATCATTCCAAAATCCATCACTCTTCACTATCTCCTTCACCCTCTTCCCCTGCTCTGTCCTGGCCCCATCCCACCGATTCCATTCTTGCGTCATAACCATGACTTGCAGTGGCTCTTGCAACTCAAGCATTCTCTCCATAAGAATGAAATAGGATGCATATCGGGTCTCAACTGGTTTCAAGAACTCCTTCTTCGCGAAGCTCCTGAAGATGGCATGTGAAGTGTGGTGGTTGCAGATATACATCTGCACATCTCTAGCATTGTTGACCACTCCTCTAATCCACTCAATCTTCCCCATGTCCTTGAGTGCATTGTTCATGGCATGCACACAACATGGAGTCCACCAAATATGTTTGTATGTTGTCTCGATAAGCCTCCCTGCAGCTCTGCACACATGTGCTGCATCTGTCACTACTTGGACCACATTTTGTGGCCCAATCTCCTCAATAGCTGCCCGAAGGATCTCAAACTGAAAATCAGCATCTTTTCGATGCCCTGAACAATCAACTGCCCTGAGAAAGAATGGGCCCTCTGAACATGTAACTATGACATTGATGAGTGGACGATGCCTAATATCCGTCCACCCATCCATAACAATGCTGCATCCAGAATCCTCCCAACATGCCCTCATCGTCTCCATCAATGAACTGATCTTGGTATAGTTGTTATCCAAGATCGTTGTCCTCAATTTGTGCTCACCTGGTGGCACATATGATGGTCCTCCCTTCGCCACCATCGACATCATCTCCTTATAATAAGGAGATCGAGCTACATGAAATGGGATTCCATTGGCAAAAAAGAACTTGCCAATGGAATCATCTATCTAATCCTTTTGGTGCACATTAAATAAATCAGCTATGGGGTTAGGCTGATTTTGCATCTTGCGTTTCCCCTTGCCCTGTTGCGATTCAGGCATAACACTATAGGTGGATGAAGGTCCTGAGGCTGCCTTTGACAATGTTCCTGCTCTAATATGTGGTTGCCTTTGCATATGCTGCTCCTGAATTTGCTGTATAGTTTGAATATTTTGCCTAGCAGACAAGGTAGTAGGCATAGGAATTGTCGCGTCATCTGGAACACCCCAAAGCTTGTTGAACTCAATTCTGTATTTCATATTTTTAGCTTCCTTCAAAAAAGCACATGCTCCCACACCTTTTCCTGGCCAAAAGAGGAAGTGAGCATTAACTCTGGTGATGCTCCCAAACCAATCATCACCACAAATGTTGCATTTCCATTTTCTCGTACCACCACATGATGTTGGGGCTGTTATTCTTGTTGCAAACTGTTTGAGAGGAGATTTGGGATCATAAAGACCCCTAGCCCACTCTGCCAAAAGCTGAGAGGGGCAATCTGTAGCAACTGCTGCACTAGCTATGGAACTAGTTTGTCTTTCTTGATTTGACCCATGTTCACCTCCCTCATTGTGCTCATCCTCATGCTCGGGTTCATATTCTGAATGGCTTGCATCATGAGAATGAGTTTCCAATTCCATCTCATCCTCACTCATTTCATGACTGTGGGAGCTCATTTTGACACTGCATTTCACAAAATGAAAAAAAAAATCAATAAACACATAGTTTCAGCCTATGCCCTACTTTAAAATTAAAAAAATAAAACTCTATATTTTAAATTTTAAATTTCAAAACAAAATCTTAACTAATTTAGAAAATGTTTAAATGAAACAACAAGAATTAGAAATGAAACAAGAAAATGAAACAACAAGAACTAAGAACTTATAATTTAGAAATGAAAATGAGAAAATTCAAAAAACTAAAACAATGAATATTGAAAATCAGAAAATAAAAGAAAAAATCAGTTCAAAACCTTACCTTTTGCTTGAAAAATCTCTTCAACAAGCTGAAGAATCTTCCTCCTCTTCTTCTTCTTGCTCCTTGACACTCCTATTCCACTTGCAATCACTCCTTTCACTCCTCCAATCACTGTTTCCTCAGCTCTTCAGTCTTCTTCTTCTTGCTGTAGCAGACAAGTAGAAATGCAAATGTGGATAAAAATGAAGTTAGAAGGGGCTTTTGATAGCATAGAAGAGTTTAGATGGGGCCCACATGCCCTTAGGGTTCGAATAGAACAAAAAAACTAATAAAAAAATGTGTTTTTTTCATTTAAAAAATGTCCCAATGGACTGTCCGCTGCGGGAGACGCCTGGGTGTCTCCGAGACGCTCGAGGGACGCCCAGACGTCTCCCTCAGCGTCTCGGAGACGCCGGTGCGTTTCGGCGTCTCCAGCGGCGGGGGAGCAATCTGGTGGCGCCTCCGGAGACGGGGAGACGCTGTCCCCACGTCTCCGGGACGTCCCCGTCTCGGAGACGCTAGGGCCCAGGGGGGGGGGACGCGTCCCCGGGGTTCACTGGTGTTTTCCTTAGGAAGGAACATGACCTACTTTAACAATCTAGAAGAGAGGGATCTCTTCTTGTCTTATCCATTTGACCCTACTATGAATGACTTAGATCCAATTTTGTTGGAATACTTTGCATTTTAGATTGATCTCTATCTATTGAAGTATCACTACAACAACCAAAGTATCCAACAAAGTTGGAAAGCATGGGTGTAAGAGGTTTGTGTTGAACTAAGTTGTAGATTTTTGTACGGGGGTGGGTACGAGTATGGGAATATAGGATGCCAATACAACAATTTCTTTCCCTTGGTTACAGTACTGCTAGCCTCTAGGTACAGTTGTAATATATACGCAAAACATCTAAAAAATATACAAAATTGCTAATACATTTGATATATCATATATTATATTTTATAATAATATTGACATCTGAATCTTTGAAAGTATGATACTTCATCATTGATCAATGAAATTATGATAGTCATAAAGATAATCGTCTAATTTGTCAATTTTGGTCTCCACTCCCAAACCCCCTCATTGTAATCAAGTTTCTTATGTGAAAAGAGAACCCAATTGTTGTTATATGGAGCCTAATCAGACTCGAAGGTTAAATTTTCCCCACTTTTAGTGGCACAGTTTCCCCCCAAATTATTTAACGGAGGTTTGGGGGCAACGCCCCCAAGACGGGGTCAAGGGGTAGCGTCCCTTGCGGGGTCCAAAGGCAACACCCCAATTTTTCTATTGGCCGACATAAAAAAAACCATATTTTTGTAACTGACATAAGTCTTGATAAAACGGCTAAGGCTTAGGGTTTCTGTTGATATTGTATTGTAACATTTGCAACGGTATTGAGTTGCAAGGATTGTTGGTTGTAATTGGTTCAATTTGTTGGATAATAGTATTGGACTATCTGTTGGTGGATGTAGCCTGAGTTTGGGTGAACCACGTTAAAAATTGTCTCTTGCTGTTATTATTTATGTGTATTTTTCATTCCTCTGTTTAATCTTTATCTGCATTTAATTGATATCTTCTCCATGCAATTCCTAACACCAATAACTAGTGGGGGTTGGGAGTGGAGAGCCCAATGGGGTTGAGGGGTAGCACCCCTCATGGGGATCTAGGGGCAACACCCCCAATGGGGTTAAGGGTTAGAGCCCCCATCACCAAACCTAAATTAAGGACTTTGAAACCACACAAACCTTCATGGCGCACACCATTTTCACAATTTTATCACTTAATGGTGAAATTAGGTATTTGCCACATTTTTAATTATATAAATGCTTTTAAAAAAATATTTTTAACTTTAGTTTTTGTTTAGGCAGCCCTTGGGTTTCACCTAGGAGTGGCCTAGGTTCACCCAAGCACCCTAGGTTCACTACGGGTGCTTTGGCAAGACCTTGGGCAAACCTAAGACGCTCTTGTCATAGGACCTATATCCACACCCATTTGGTACGAGACTATGACCTCAAAGAGGTGTACTCGATAAGTTAGGTGTTGAATAGATGCAACCCAAAGTGAGAAGGAAGATTAATCTCAAAGGCATTATTCCTACTTGCCTAGTGGTGGTGTAGAGCATGTATTGAAGTGGACGAATGTCATGTCCCCTTTCTCAACATAACTATTTGGGAGTTATCTACCTATTTTTTTATTTCCTGTAGGCTAAAGGGGTAAGGTGAGGGAAATAATTTAGTAATAGAACTTATGTTGTCCTAGTAACTTTATGATAGAAAAGAAACTTATGCTTCATTATTAGAAAGGGTCCAATATTAAAAACTATTTTTCGAAAAGGTGGCTGATATAATATAATATTAAAAAGACATTTTATAGTCACTTTAGGAATACAAGAAGAAACGTTTTTTAAATTAAAAAAAGGATTATAAAACGAGAGGCTAGACATAGAAGAAAACATCCATTTCATGAAATCAATTTTATTTTTCTTTGTGATCAAATTTTGTTCTTCTTCTTGCTTGAGAATGAAAACTCTCTAGGTATTCGGATTTGAGGATGAAAACCCTCTTTAAGTATTCTGATTTGATGAAGAAAACCCTCCAATCTTTCATGGTGGTTTCATTCAAAGATCACAATTGTGTGGGAAATTTGCAGATGTACGTTGTTGGCGTTTCAAATCGCACCTCTGGAATGTGTTTTGGAAACAGACAACTATGTGCAGTAAATTGCTCTTCGAATTAGGAGGGGAAGCTCCTTCTTTTGCTGAGTTGCATAAAGTAAGTAAACTAAAACTAATTTTGCCTATCTTTTTGGTTCAGTTGCGAGAACACAAGGTTATAGAACTCTAAATGTTGCAGCTGAGGTTTTCCCTTTAATGAAACTTGACAACTACAACTTAACTTACAATAAAACGTTTCTATCCTCTCAAGTAAATGCAGAGCAAGGGAGTTTAGAAATGGACGAGATCGATTTTCTGACAAAGATACTTAAATAAACTTTCATCAACGTACATCTACTAAATTTCAATGCAAGCTGAAAAAGGAGATCATAAAAGTATTACACAATGACGGAAATATGAGACTTTATATCAAGGGCAGCAAAGCAAGCTTCAAGACTTTATTTTCCCACACTTCGAACACAAAACAATAAACGGAAATTTGAGATTTTTATATTGGGGCTGCAAAGAACGCTCAGGACTTTATTTACTCAAACTTTTGGCACAAAGTTTACAATTCCGACACAACAAGTTGTAGCAAAATACTTGCAACATGCGATCAAAACCAGATTACAATTGACACATAACACATGCATTAAACAAGAATTTGCAGCTAATGAGGCATGCAAACTTGCTCTTTACACAAAGTGAACTAACACTAATTGATAACAAACATGAAGGCATAAGCTCAGCAATTTTGTTATCACAAGCACGGTTAAACTAAAATGAGAAAACACTGCTCTTATTTATACACAAGCAGAGGAGTAGGGAACCCTAAAATCTCCTTGCTTTTACAACTATTGCTTGCCAACATGCAAGTTTTATTTCTAATCCTAGAAAAGATAAAACATCTAAACCTAGAAAGCAACTAAAAATGGAAAGTGCCAACTCGTTACAACTGTTTTCTTTCTATCCTCAAAGAATGGATAAGAATTGATACAAGAATAAAAAGAAAGGGTGGAAGAAGCTTCTAGAAGAAATTTGATTTAAATCTCGATCACATCCGCTAAAAAGCGGGCAACTGTCTCTCTATCAGGAGTGTTAATACTATTAATAGCAAAATGTCTCTTTTCCAAGATTTCATCACCATTTGCAATAGATCTCAAGAAATCTTTGCTCTCATTGGCCGCTTTCTTGAACTTTGCTGACATCATGGAAACCATTTTCATTCTTCCAACACTCCCATCGCTGCCATGCATGATAATCTGAAACTCTACTTAGACTACATCAAGCCCAATGTATGAACCATCCTCAAGGCAATATTGACAGGGAATTGCTGCAACAAATTCTCTGATGAACTTAAGAATATCAATGACTCTTTACTTATACACTGCAAACTCCTCAGATATTCTAACATATGTATTAACCTTGAAAAGGTGACCTTCTTTTCACTCTAGGATCTGTCTTTTGTGTTCTCTTGCCATTGTAGAGCCATAAGCCATCTCTAAATCTGCAATTATGATTTCATGCATAGGCTTGAATTCGGCTATCAATTGCTCAAAATCTTGGATACCTTGACGTAAGTTGTGAGCCTTGTATCTCAACTGGAAGACTTGTGCTAGAATCTCTTTTCCTCTGACGATGAACTCTTCAATCCATTCCTGAGTTTGTTTTCCACAGATAACCAACTGCCTCAACTGCTGCTGATCAATTGGTGTCTCTAAAACTTGTGGCAGCAACTGTGTTGTTTGTGAGGTGCCATGAATGAGATTTGATATACATAACCGGAGTTGACAATTTTCAGTTACCATCTTGAACAAACTCATGTCAACATGTCAAGTACCTTTACCAAGATTTGCTTTGACCATTATGAAATCATCGACATCCACCTCATCCTTGATTTTATCTTCAAGAGGCGTTGTTGTCTCCATGACCTTTTCACCCTCAGGATTCCTCTCAAAATGTATTTGTTTCTTGGCCTTCTTCTTGGGTGCTTCCTGATATACATCATCAAAGTTCAACTGATAAGAAGGCCTTCGCCTTGTCCTTCCCAAGGAGCTCTCAAGCCAAAACGTGGTATCTCTACTAACATCCATGGGAGGAATAATTGTAAAATCTTCCTCTATCTCCTTGTCTTCCAAATCAATGTGAATTGGTGAAGACCTAGGAGATGGTAAAGGGTCTTGTATCAAAGGCAAATTTGTTGTTTCTTCTTGCGACATGGGCTCATGTGATGGAACTTCTGTTTCAGCTGTAGGCTACTCCTATATAACAATTCCTGTGAAATCCAACCTCTTCTTTGCACTCTTTGTAGACCTACTTCCCTTCACACCTTCTTTACCTTTTCCTTTTGTCTTTGACTGAGCTTTAGAAGAAGAAGGAGGCAATGGATGAGCCCTTGGCGGCTCTGCTATTGGATTTGACTTCATTCTTTTGAGTGTCAAGAAGGTCTTTCTGTAATCTACAACCCGACGAGTCCTTTCTTCCACTGTAATGCATTCCTTGTTAGCCCAATTAACCTGTGAAAGAGGTTGTTGTTCAATCTGATTTCTAGTATAGGTTGGGAGAATTATATCCCCTTCATCATCTGATAACCCTTCAATGTCTTCGTATAAACAATCTTTCATTTGATGAAGGGTGAGTCTACTATTGCTTCGCCTTCGCACCTCAAACTCATCTTTGCAATTAGCCCAAAAGTCTTCAAGTGCGGGCACATGAGCGTAGTTTTGACCAAGTCGAGCCGCATAGGCACCATGGGGATCATAAGATCGTCTCTCGCTGAAAGGCTTGAGGCCAAGTTTATCTAACTCATTACCCATTATTTTAGCCTCTGCGGATGATCTGCACCTGTAAATACCTAAAGCAAAAGGGAAGCTGAATGCTGGTTTCTTTTTGTTGCGTAGGCGAGTGTGAACATGTGATAAATTGTCTAAGAAATTCCATACAGACGACTTCATCTGACGGATACCTTGGTAACATAAGAGGAGCACCTGAATAGCCATAAGCCCTTAGGTAAGTGAAAGTGGCAAACTGAATAAACCAATCCGCCCATTTTGACATTGCTGTCTTGGCAATAGATGAAATGCGAACATGTAGTTCGTTGTCCAGGTCACACACTCGATAGATTATGAATGCTTCATTCACTCTTTTATAATGATGTGATGCCGCAGTGAATTCCAACTAAGTGTAGTAATTGTAGACATGTTGAACATTTAAAGAACCCTCCGTGTTTAACCCTCTAAATTTACCCTGAAAGGCAACTAAGTAGACTAGGTAGGAGATCATGTGGAATGCATGTCTATTGAAATATTCAGTTATTTGATGGTGAAGGCATTCACTAATTAATGTAGGCCAATCATAGAACTCTATCTTCTTCATGCTGTGAGGTATCATGTAGAACATCCAAGGTTGAAACTTCGTTGCATCTGCTTGACCAGTAATTCAGTTGAGTAAGGTGATTATTATAGCAAATTCATCTTTGAACTCTCCTCTTCCGATGTTCTTTGGCAATGTACTATGTTTTTCCTTCAGCCACCTGTGTGCAATCTTCTTGCTATACTTTTCTTGGTGCTCTTCCCATATCCTTTCACATTCTTCTATGTTGATGGTAACACTTCCAGGCCATGGTGGAATTGAGAAGCATTTCTCGATCATGTATGGCTTTAAGCTGCATATGATTCTTCCATCTGCTGACTGGATTTCCCTTGTAGCAGGATTATAATGCTTGATACAAGCAATTATGAATTCTAAGCTCTGTACTAAGAAAGGTATGGATGCTATTGCGAGAAGACCTGAATGGCCAAGATGCCTGATGGTGGCGTTGCCTGCATCTTCCAAAGGATGTAGATTGAATACTAGTTTGATATGGTGTAAGTCAGTCTCGGTTGTTTCTATGAAATCATGGTACAATGCTGATTTGGTCTTAAACTCTGTAGGAACGTACTCCATTCTGCAAAACTTGAATATTGACTGACAATACACCTAGGTTCTGACAAGTTTTGGCAAACTTTCTAATTTAGCTTGCTGATTTTTCTTCTTCAAACGGACGAATTTTTGGAAATTTTTCTGAGATATGGGTTTTGATTAGAATTTCATTACAAGCCAACCCAGATCGTCGGTTTTTGAAAATTTGGAGTGAAGACTAAAAAAATAGCAAGCCCTAATTTTCTCCGAAAAAAGCAGAAAAAGCTGGCATCTGGGTATTGTTCATGAGCATATTCTAGATGAACCCAGTTGATCAGATGTTGAAAACCCTGGCTTCTGACTGAAAAAGCAACCACTTTAAGTTTCCCTGAAAAAGTTGTGATATAGGTTTTGTCCAGAAGAAGGTTTGGTATAGACCCGAAAGATTAGAAATGGAAGAATTTGAAGTTTTCTCTGACATGCAAAATAAAAAGCAACTGCTGCAACCTTGAGAAAATCCTTCAAAAATATGTCCAGAAGATAGATCAAATGTGAACCAGCTTTTGAAAATTGAAAGTAATAGCCTCCTTCACAAATTTGATGTTTTTGATGAAGAAATATGAAAAAGCAAGCCTTCTTTGAGTGCTGATCTGAAAATTTTATGAAAAACCAGCAAGTTTAGGTTCTTGAATCTTGAAAAATATAGGTTTGAAGTTGTTGCTCTGTTTCTCCTTGAAGAAACCTGCAAGAAAATATGAAAAATAAAACATAGAGATGTCCTTAAATAAGTTTTGCCTTGAGAAACAGCTCTCAAACCCTAATTCTGTGAAACCCTAAATTTAGTTCATGCAATGAACTTAGGTGTATTTTCCTTCTTTCACAATTTTTGAAATTTCCAAAAAATTTACTAAGGCATGCGAAGTTGGGCACCCTTTTTGAGGTGAGGCATCCAGTCTCTCCAGACTTAACCAATTTTTCACCATTTTCAACTTCTCTTCAATTTTCTACCTAATTTGATCCTGTCTCCCGACTTCCAGATTGATCCGACGGACGAGCTGAACGTTTCATCACGGAGCCTGGTCGAATATGACGAAATTGTTTTGGAGACGTCTCCTGACAACAACTTGATTTGACCCTTCAAATTGTCGGGTGCCTATCTCTACTAGGGGCACCCATTTTCTCCAGTGTTATCCATTTTTGATGATCTTAAAACTTTGCTTGTCTTCTAACCTTCAGATGAATTCATGATTCCGGGCGTTGTACTGATCAGATTGATTGGTTGATGGATTCATTGGATTGCTAAGAAGATTCTGGAAGGGGTCTTTTGGATACCTCGTCTTCAAAAATTGACTTTTGAGGGCTCTAAACCCTAGGCGCCCTTCTCCTTCAGGGGCGCCCATCTCTTCTAGAGATAGCCATTTTTCTTGTTTTTTTTATCTTCAGGATTCAAAACACCTCTCTTTGTGAACTCTGTTTGATTTGGATTTGCCAACGGCTGGGTGATCTGACGAGCTGACGGAGACATTTGCTGCGAAGCTGGCAAGAAACTGAAGAGCTTGAGCATTCCTGCAAACCTTAACTGTCAAAATAGGTCATTCAATAAGCTGGGCGCCCCTGGCCACCTAGGGCACCCAGAGTTACCAGACTTAGAAAATTTTCATCTTTTTGTGATTTGCATTTTGTCCTTCAGTAAAAACTCTTATGTTTGATCTGAGAATTCTGGATGATTGCGTGATCGAATGATCGTGTTGATTGATTCGTTGCAAAGCCGAGAGGATTCTGAGTAACATTGACCAAGAGGCAAAAACCCTAATTCTTACTTTTGATCTCCTAAAAATTTGGGCCCCTTTCTCCTTCAGGGGCACCCATGGCTAGCAAACAACCATTTTTATGCAATTTTCAACTTCTACCTCGTTTAATGTGCCTTCCTTGTCTTTGACTACCAGAATGAAAAAAGTTTCTAAGGCATGAAGGTTTGGATGCCCAAACTGAGCAGGGGCTCTTGGATTCACTAGCCTTCGACAAAATTTTGCATTTTTCAATTTTTCAATCTTCCTCTCTCCGTTCTTCGTTTTTCGTGCACGTTCCTCATTGACAGCTTCTGTTGGGGCTCGAACGTTTGATTTTGACACCTAGCAGCTGACTGACCTCCATTGATGACCTTGGGTCTCCGAAAAAGCTTCTGAAAAAGCAGAATACCCAGTAGGGTAAAACTGATCTTTTTGTGATTCTGACTGCACTAGCCTGATGAGGAAGTATTTTGAGCCAATCAAAATCAATCTTAACCCTAGAGGCCAAACTTTCTATTTTTAGAAATTTTTTATTTGTAGAAAATTTTACAAGTATTGATTTCTTGAGAAACCCAGAGAAACCCAAAAAAGGTTTCTATTTTTAGAAAACTGCTAAAAATAAAAAATTTCCTAAAATTTAGGGATGAAAAACTGAAATCTGGGTATTGTTGATTTGATTGTTCTGTACTGACCCAGATTGTCTAATTTTGAAATTTCTAAGTTTTTGACCTTCATGCAAGACATGCAAACCCCAATTTTGACCTTTTTTGACAGATTTAACAATGTTTTGACTCATTTCTTCAAAATGCCTAAGTGTAGCGAAAATTTTAATTTGGGGTACAACTCACATCTTGTTCAATTGGATTTTTTTTTATATGGAGAAAACCCTCCAATCTTTTGGCACACCTTGTCTCCCTTATGCACACCTCTACTCTTTGACTCCAATTTCTTAGAAACTTTGACTTCTTTATACAAGTGCAGCTCCAATCTTTGACAACCATTTCATGATCTTGTGATAGTTGGAAAAGAATCAACAAGACAACACACAGTAGACAAGATTTTGAAAAATGTCAAGGATAGATAAATGATAATTTGACACAATAATAAGTTTTTGTATGGGAACAAAAGATTGTTATTCCTCCAAAACAGATGATTATGCAGAATGGTGTACCAAGAGACTTCAAAATAACAATAACCAATTTGGGTCTAGCACATGCCACAATGATGTTAATATGTTCAGAGTGGGCATAGAAAATATTAAGGAAAGATTCTTTAAGGATCGAGAAGAGAAGGAAACCTTGAACACTAAAATCAAACAACTCCGAGGGTTCATTGCTCATCTCTTCCAACCTATTCCTAGCCCCCTACAAGGTTTGTTCTTGAAATTCTACATCTAATGCAAGTTAATGGTGTTTCTCCCTAAAATTTGTTATTTTACAATTTTTTAAATCTGTGACTTTTTCCAAACTTTGACCAAATTTTTTCACATATATGAGATAAATGTTTTAAAAAAAAAAATCGACTTGCCAAATTTGTTGAGTCCAAGTCACACCACTATCAAATACGTATTTGTCTTTCCATTTGAAAGTTAGGTAATCTAGACCCTAATAATATGGCACATAAGAGAATATTAGTATCTTAGTGTCCAGTATAATCTATCATGATGTGGCTCTTAAAACTTCATCAGGCTAACTGTAGAAATGATGAGCACATGGTTATAGTGAGGAGTCGGAGAGGGGGGGAATCAGTATAACAACAATCTTTACTTTTTCAAACATAATACCATATTTAAAACTTGATCAATAAGAATAACATCATTTACTCAACATCAATAATCATGCACACGAGAAGAATACAATAACACACGATATTTACGTGGTAACCCTTACGGGAGAAAACCACAGCATAATATATTGCTTTTATATAAATTTGTTTTACAAAATTTGTAGGCACCAACCTACTAGAGGCACCAACCCCTCATTCAGTTTGTGAGCACCAACCCACTATAGGCACCAACCTCCACAACTGAATTTGTAGGCACCAACCTACTCGAGACACCAATTCCCACACTTGAGCACCAACTCAATAAGAGACTCCAATCTCTTCTTCTTGGAGGCACCAACCCCCAATACAGGTTTCCACCTTGAATGTTGCTTCTCTAACGGATGATGGACAATTACAATCTCCCTCGCAAAATATGTCTTCTTCAATAACTGATTAACTCTTCTATGTCTTCATAAAATCTTCTTCTTATTCAATCTATAATTTCCTTCTTGAATTAATCATAAAAAGTATGCTTACATATGTTTGGATGATATATTTATTGCATATTCTCTCCTCATATTCTCATGATAATTCTGCTCCAAAATCTTCTTTTCCTATAGCATGAAACCCCCTTCACAGATCTTTTAAAGTCTGCATATTCATACTGATAAATATGCTCATAACTTCTTCATGAACTTGCTCATGATCGCTTTGAAAATCTACTATAAGACTGTTCATAAATCTGTTATAATATTTGTTGTACCCCAAATTAAAAAATTTGCTACACTTAGGCATTTTGAAGAAATGAGTCCAAATACTGTTAAATCTGTCGAAAAGGTCAAAATTGGGATTTGCATGTCTTGCATGGGGTCAAAACCTTGAAATTTTAAAAATCTGACAATCTGGGTCGGCTCAGAGCAACCAAATCAACAATACCTAGATTTCAGTTTTGCAACCCTAAATTTTAGGAAAATATCTATTTTTAGCAGTTTTCTAAAAATAGAAACTTTTTCTGGGTTTTGCTGAGTTTCTTTCGAAATGGATACTTGCAAAATTTTCTAAAAATAGAAAGTTTGGCTTCTAGGGTTGAGATTGATTTTGATTGGCTCAAAATACTTCCTCATCAGGCTGGTGCAATCAGAATCATGAAAAGATCAATTTTGCTCTAGTGGGTCTGTTCTGCTTTTTCAGAAGCTTCTTCTGGAGAATCAAGGTTATCAATAGAGGTCGATCAGTTGCCAAGTGTCAGAATAAGACGTTCAAGCATCTAACAGAAGCTATCAACGACGAACGTGCTCAAGGAACGAGAAAAGGAGAAAGGAGGAATTTGAAAAAGTTGAAAAATGCAAAAATTTGTCTAACTCTGGTGAATCCAAGCGCCTCCAATCAAGAAGGGCGCCCAACCTTCCATGCCTTAGAATTTTTTTGTATCCGACAGTAAAGGCCCATAGAAGCACGTCAAACCAAGAAGGGCACCCATCTTTTTAAAGCATCAAATGATAAAACCAGAAGTGCAGCTCCTAGGCAATGTTGGTCAGATCCATCTCAGCTCTGCAGAGAGCCCGACAACACAGTCATACGATCACTCAATTTCCGAAAAAGTCAAATTAAATAGGGGCCATGATGAGTGTTTAGAACTTTTAAGGTAAAAACGATGAAAATATTCTAACACTGGTGAACAACGGCGTCCTTGGAGAAGAAAGACGCCCAAGTTTTCAAGAGGTTAAATGAATGAATTTGCAGAAGGCACCTCCAAAGTGACTTCATCAGACTTGATCAGGCTGTCCAACGCAATCATCGCCACGTCCGTCAGAGTAGGCAGCCATCAGATGTCGCAAGCTGAACATAAGAGAAAAAGTGAATGAAATGACAAACGTCAAAAACAACAGTGAAAAACTCAGAATAAAAACTCTCTGGAAGAGATGGGCGCCCCTGAAGGAGAAGGGTGCCTAGGGTTTTGGGCTGCCAAATGTCAGTTCTCGAAGATGAGGTATCCACAAGACCCCTTCCAGAATCTTCATAGCTATCCAGTGGACCTGACAGCCAGTCAATCTGACAAGTACAACGCCGGATACCATGAATTCATCTGAAGGTCAGAAGACTAGCATAAATTTGAAGATCATAAAAAATGGCTAACACTGGAGAAAGTGGGCGCCCCTGGAGGAGAGAGGCACCTAACTTTTTGAAGGGTCAAATGAAGTTTTCATCAAAAGTCTCCTCGAAACAAACTTTGTTAGATTTGATCAAGCTTTGCGATGAGTCATTCAGCTCGTTCATCGGATCAATCTGGAGGCCAGAAGTTAGAATCAAACTAGGGTTGAAAATTGAGTTAAAGTTGAAAATGACGAAAAAATGCTTAAGTCTGAGTGAAATAGTCGCCTCTAGCCAAGAAGGGCGCCCAACTTCCAATGCCTTACTCAAATTTTTGAAAATTTCAAAAATTGAAGATGAAGACAAAAGTCTAAGTTCATTGCACATACTTGAATTAGGGTTTTGAAGAATTAGGGCAAAAGAAAGTTATTTTCTCAAGGCAATGCTGATTTAAGGCACCTTTGTGTTTCATTATTTATTATTTTCTTGCAGGTGGTCTTCAAGGAGAAACAGAGCAACAACTTCAAACCCTTATTTTCAAGATTCAAGAGTTTAACTTGCTCGTTTTTCCAATAAATTTTCAAATCAACACTCAAGAAGGCTTGCTTTTTCATATTTTTTCATCCAAAACATCAAATCTTTGAAGGAGGCCATTACTTTCAATTTTCAGCAAGTTGGTTTATACTAGTTTGATCTTCCGGATTATTTTGGAAGAGTTTTCTCAAGGTTGCAGCAGTTGCTAATTATTTGTGCATGTCAGAGAAAACTTCAAATTTTACAATTTCTAATCTTCTGGGTCTATCTCAAATATTCTTCTGGATAAAACCCATATCACAGCTTTTTCAGTGAAACTTCGAGGTTTTCAACATCTGATCAACTGGGTTCATTCAGAATATGCTCATGAACAATACTCAGATGCCAACTTTTTTTGCTTTTTTTTTGGAGAAAATTACGTTTGCTGCTTTTCAGTCTTCACTCCAAATTGTCAAAAACGGACGATCTGGGTTGGCTTGTAACGAAATTCTAAACAAAACCCATATCTCCCGTTTGACGAAGAAAAATCAGCAAGCTAAATTTAGAAAGTGCACCAAAACTTGTTAGAACCTAGGCGTGTTCATAGTCAATCTTCGAGTTTTGCAGAATGGAGTACATCCCTACAGAGTTCAAGACTAAATCAGCACTATACCATGATTTCATTGACATAGCTGAGACCGACTTACACCACATCAAGCCAATGTTCAACCTGCGTGCTTTGAAAGACGCAGGCTATGTTGCAATCGAACGTCTTGGTCATTTTGGGTTGTTTACAGCCTCAGGCAATGTTGAGAAGGCTTTGAGGAAAAGGACAAGTATTGGGAAAAGTTGCATAATACTCTTGTGTGGGAGAATCAAGAGAACTGACAGAATGCACGAAGTTGTAGAGCCGCCAAGTTATCAATGAGTGAGTCATCTTTTGAGGCAGCGATGATTTTCAAGAATAAAACTCATAAAGAAGCTGAAGATGTCGAAGATTCTCTAAGTTTGATTGCAAAAGAGGAGAGGATCCTAGAAAAGCGGAATATGGCTATAGATAGTATCAATGCTCTTGATAAAGAGGCAGTTTCCCGCTTTTTAGCGGATGTGATCGAGATTTAAATCAGCTTTCTTCTAGAAGCTTTCTCACGCTTTCTTTCTATTCTTGTCTCAATTCTTATCCATTCTTTGGAGAAGGAAAACAAATGTAATGAGTTGGCATTTCCTATTTTACATGCTTTCTTAGGTGTTAGATGTTATCTTCTTTAGGTTTAGAAATAAAGCTTGCATGTTGGCAAGTATTAGTTGTAAGAGCAAGGAGATTTTAGGGTTCTCTACTCCTCTGCTTAGTTATAAATAAGAGCAGTGTTTGCTCATTTTAGTTTAGCCATGCTAGTGATAACAAGACACAAGTGCCTTTAGTGCCTTCTCTTTGTTATTCAGTGTTGTTCGGAACTGTACTTGTGATAACAAAATCGCTGAGTTTATGCCTACATGTTTGTTATCGTTTAGTGTCAGTTCACTTTGTGTAAAGAGCAAGTTTGCATGCCTCCTTAGTTGCGAATCCTTGTTTAGTGCATGTGTTATGTGTCAATTATAATTTGGTTGATTGCATGTTGCAAGTATTTTTCTACAACTTGCTATCTCGAGATTGTAATCTTTGTGCCAAAAGTTTGAGTAAATGAAAACCTAAGCGTGCTTTGTTGCCTCGATATAAATATCTCAAATTTTCGTTTATTGTTTTGTGCTAGAAGTGTGAGGAAATAAAATCTTGAAGCTTGCTTTGCTGCCCTTGAAATAAAGTCTCATATTTCCGTAATACTTTTATGATCTCCTTTTTCAGCTTGCATTGAAATTTAGTAGATGTATGTTGAGGAAAGTTATTCAAGTATCTTTCTCAGAAAATCAACCTCATCCATTTTTAGACTCTCTTACTCTGCGTTTACTCAAGAGGATAGAAACATTTTAGCGTAAGTTAAGTTGTAGTTGTCAAGTTTCATTAAAGGGAAAACCTCAGCTGCAACATCTAGAATCTATAACCTTGTGTTCTCGCAGTTGAACCAAAAAGATAGGCAAAATTAAGTTTAGTTTACTTTGTTTATGCAACTCAGCAAAAGAGGGAGCTTCCCCTCCTAATTCGATGAGAAGTTTACTGCACATAGCTGTTCGTTTCCAAAGCGCATTCCAAACGTGCGATTTGAAACGCGAACAATATTGGACATATTGCTTCATAAACTTGCTCTAAATCCCTTCACAAATCTGCTCCAAATTGCATCATAAATCTGAATATATTTCCACATGTATCTTCTTCTCTTTACCAATCTGTTATAAATTCTTCTTTCAAAAACTGCATATTCTTCCTCTATCAATCTGTCATAAATCTGCTATATATATTCAAATGATGTTGCATTACATTACTTTATATATCTTTCACTCAACAATTTTCTCTTTCTTTTTTTCGATCAGTAATCTGTGGGTTGAGGGGCCCACTCCCTTTATTAAAATAAAAGAGTAGGTTACAGAATTATGCCTCTCAAAAAATAAGGATCCTAGGAAAGAAGAAATAGAGAGAAGATGGAAGAAGCCTACAAACAAGCTAGGAGTTGAGACAAATTTCAGCCAACAGCCAAAATACAATGACAATCATGGAGACAGAGAGAAATAGCGAAAACCCCACAACCAAAGGTTAAGCCCTTCGACTTTTTCGAAGGAGAATGGCTTCCAAAGTCCGCTGGCAGCCGGCCTCCACCGCTTCCATTCCTTCTCTACGAAGCTTCTCTGCATCAGATTTCCTACCAGCCTTACGTTTGGATCCATAACCAGGTTTAGATTTACTAGTATCAAACTGAGAGATCCCCAGTTTTCGAGGTGGAGCCAGAGAAAAATCATCCAAATAAGCCTGGATTTGATCTTCCAAGTCATCCATGAAAGGAAAAGTCCCATCCGATTCAGAACCCTCATCCTCTGTCTCCAAAGGGGAAACAAGGGAACAATCAAGAATAGGAGCATCCGGAGGGGACGAGGGAGCCGGAGGTTGAACAGGATCCAACTCAGACGCCAGAGAATGCTTAGAAAACTTTCCATGATTCTGCCAAATAAACTCAGTATCCGGAGTGCCATCTTTCTTAACCCACTTCTTCAAGCACACATTCCTAGCCCCAGTTGAACGTTGAAGAGGGCAAGCATCAATTCTGTAACCCAGCTGGTTGTAGCGAAAGCAACGGAATGGTAAACCCTCATAATTTAGAAATTGAGTCCATACACCATGTGAGGAATGAATCCTGACAGAATGAGTTAGAGGTTTAGAAATATCCACCATAGCACAAACCCTATAAAAATGTCGGTTTGAAGCCACCGTGTCAGGATCAAGCTTGACAAAGGATCCCACCTGGTTAAACAAAGTGCTGAGAAGATCCATCCTGCGCAGAACCAAAGGAAGATTGTACAGCCGAATCTAGACAAGAATGGAAGTGATCTTGGCAGTGGCCGGATCAAAGAAAGGCGACCATGGGGAAATAAAGAGGCTTGAATGCCCAAAGAACCATGGCTTGTTCTGTAAAACAAAGTTGCAATCCTCTACAGAACAAAAAGTAACCAGAAAAAAACCGAAATCTAGAGATTCAACAATAGGGGTTGATAGATTACTCCACATGCACTTAATCCATTCAAGGATGGAAGTAACCAACGGACGCTTATGCATGCACCGCATCACCACAGATGTAATGTCCCTTACTCGGACTTGCCCTAAAATCCATTTGTTGATTAGGTTTAGGGTTTCTTCCTTCCAAATGAATGTTCTTTTTAATGAAGTAATCTTGGTCTGAAATCTGCATTCACCATATTAACCACATTTCCACAAACACATATATCTATTAGCATTAATATCTAGATATCCAAAATATAAGCATAATCATAAATACAATTTAACAAGCATAATCATAAATGCAATTTAACAAGCAAGAGGAGTGCCATGGGTGGATCCGCCCTGAAGCCTTCAAATAAATCTAAAGAGGTTGTCCATCCCAATCCTTCTTGCCCAGTGGCTTAGTACCTACATACTCCATTCATGGCAACACCTCGAAGACACTCATCCTATCAGGGGGAGAGGAATCATGGAATCCTTAAGTAGCCTAAGGTCTACCACCTCCTATTCGCCCAATCCCTAGTCAAGGGCCTAAGGGGCTGCAAGGCCCAATCCCTTGTCTAGGGCCTAAGGGGCACAAGCCTAGGTGGGACCCCCAACCTTCTATAACCCAATCCCTAGTCAAGGGCCTAAGGGGCTGCAGGGCCCAATCCCTTGTCTAGGGCCTAAGGGGCTGAAAGTGGGGTTTTTAGACAATCTACTTAAACCATGGTTCACCCTTTCTGATAGGGTTACAAGCACAAAGAAGACAATCTTTACACGATCAGCTATATTTGCATTCATCCAAGATCTATTTCATGCCTATAATCAAATATATTTTCATGTATCAATGATTCTTTAAGTTCATTATTTCCTAGAATGATTCTCATTATGATAAGATTAAAGAAAGCATTATATCAATAATCAAATTAGCAATATCTATTTCTTATATTCAAAATATGCTAAATATTATTGCTAAGTGAGTACATCACCTGATCAGTTATGTCTTCCCATGTCTCCTTATTCTTTAATCGTCTTCCTTCAACCTTACATTTAATCATAGGATGAGGACAATTCATAATAATACATAATCTACTTATGTTTATATTAAAGAGTCATCATTACTTATAAGTATCATTATTGCATAATTGTGAATATATATATGTATATGTATATAATTATTCCTTATTCATATCAATTAGTATTCATATATATGTTTATTCATTTATTCATTGTTCAATTATATTAGTATTCATTATTCATTATTCATATATTATTACTTATTCAATTATTATTCGTTCCTTATATTAGTATTTATATATTCTTTATTCATTATAAAATTTATCCACATTCATGCACATATACCTGTATGCCCATTAAATAATATATACATATTTAATGGCTCTATATTCCAATGCATAACAATCATTGTTGCTGCTGTTCTGAATTGCAGATTGTATTTCTCAATGTTTTTCCCTCTTCCTTATTTTCCTTCCTTCTATTTATACCATTCAAGGTAGGTGACTCATGGGGGGGAATGTATTGTTTGGTGAAAGAGGTGACTTTTCATAAAATATATCTCTTTGTTAGGCTTATTATCACAATAATATCTCTTTTTGAAAATAATATATTATTACTAATAATTATGATATTTCAAATTATATACTTATTTTGATGTTTTATTGAACATATTTTAACATTAAGGTATAATAATAAAACCAATTTGCTAATACCTTATTATTATTTTATTCTAATGTTTTACAATCTTTGATATGTAATGATTATAATATTTATTTATTACATAAAGTAATAATAATAAATTGCCTATAAATTATTATTATATTTGTTATTTCATATTTATATATTTGTATATTGATATGGTACACATTTATTTTATATTTAACATTAATATTGCTATTTATTTTATATATTCTATTAATAATATTTAAATTGCTAATGTTTGTATTTCAATATTATATTTGATGATTGTAATACTATATTGTGATACTTATAATTACTATTTTTTTTTCTTTTTATAATTTTAATATATTTTGTTATTTATTTGCATTTTCTTATGCAAATTGCATTTAATTGTTTGAGGTTATTTATTTATTTTTGTGTTGCTATTTTGGGAACATGACAACAGAACGCCTACCGAAAACCCTACCCATCGCATCAATATAGTCATCATTCAAGCAGAAATCCATAGGCTCGTCAAAGAAGACCACCTCAGAGTCCCCAAAGGAAAGACGAGGGCTTCCAAGCTGAGAGCCATTACCCTGATTCAGTAAAGGGATCGAGGTAGGAGGAGTTGCAAGACGGGGCGAGCTAGGGATAACAGTCTGAGTGTGCACACGACAGAAATCTGTGCACTCATGATAGGGGTTTGATTTATTTTTGCAAATGGTAGACGCAACGCCAGAGGAAACCCCATTAGATTTCGCAGCCAAGGGATCCGAGACCTGTGATAGAAAAACACCAGTCTGAGGCAAAGGCATAGGCTCCAAGAAAGCCCCCGAACGGAGGTCATACCGTCTCCGGCCTTCACTAGAAGCTGCGCTACGCCCACCCCGTTTCGAGCTAGGAGGTCGACAGGCTTTGCCATTCACAGCTGCAGCTGCAAACTGTCCTCCAGCCCCCGTCACAGTCCTCGAGACAGCACTGTCGCTTATACCTCTATGTGGAGAGAGGCATTTCTCTCACAAAGACATGTCCCTTGATCGCTGCCTTTGTAGAGTAATTCTAATTCATTTATCTTTACATGATAAGCATTGCTTCTCCTTTCAGCAATCTTCCTTATATAATCACAGCCTTTAAACTCTTTTTCTTTTCATTATTTCATCGCTGTCTATAGGGATTTTAATGGCTGCCTATACATACAATTAACCGCAGCCTTCTTTCTATAATAAATTGCTATTCTTTTTATCATTTCTCTGCCTTATTAATAACTGTTAGTGTTTCTTAGATCAGATTAAACAATGAAAGTACTTAATAATATTGCAACACATAAGACAATAAACACAGCAAGATACCCTAGGAAAACCCTCCTCTTGAGGGAGAAAAACCCAGCAAATGAATCTCTTATATAAAGTAGAACAAGAGCAGAAATCTGCTTACAACTTAGGCCCAACAATGGCCAATACTTGATACAAGGAAATCACCCTTCTTCTAGATGCAAACTATGTAAAGAATATGATATCTTCCTTGAATCCAAACTGCTGCTATGAAAGTGCGAATTATGCTCTGCTCTTAATTGCAAACTTGCTTGAATTGAATGGATGATCAACAATGACAAGAAGACCTTGTATAAATACAAGAGAGGCGCCTCTTGAAGTTAGGTCAGCCCCTTTAGGAAAAACATAAATAATGATAAATACAATTAGGGTCAGCCCATGAACAAATAGTAAATGCGAATCCATTAGGGTCGGCCCTTTGTCATTAAATAAATGTTGTAGTCATGAATTAAATAGCCGAAGGCTACTTATTTAATTCATGTTCTTCTCCTTGGAATTTGTGCAAAGGAAGTGCAGCCCATAGCTGCTATAACATCAACAATAACATGGTCGCTTCTTTGCAAATAAGAATTATTTCCATCTTTTTTTACTTACTAATCACATTTTATAATCATCTATATAAGACAAAGTTTGTCTTTATGTGGGACCTTTTTGTCTTTTTCTTGATAAGCTCATCACTTTTCTTTAAAAGTAATCCACCAATCTAATCTCTGCCCTTCTTAAAACATAATCGCTGCATTATTATGATCATTGCCTTTTGATTATTATCACTGCCTTTTTAATGTTCACTGCTCCTTATTCATATATTCACTCTTATTCATATATATGTATCTTGTTTTTCTCCATAAAATAATCTTCAATATATTCTTCCCCTTGATTTTATCTTTCTTATATATCTTTTTTCTATTAATTTGCATGAATCTTCATGATGTCCATTGACTCTTGGTAACTTATAATTTAATTTTAATTGTGATTACTCCAGCGACTAATCCTTTTCTAAATATCCTTCAGCATATGTGGTTCCTAAGCATACTCTTTGATCACGAGAGCCACCATAATGATCCCTCACATGCTTCACTGATATATGAGTATCTGCTTCAGCTTGTAGCTTGCTTATCTTCTGAAATGTATCATTAATTGTCTTCGTAAGAACACCGCTATCTATTTATGTATCATTAAGTTCTCTTTCCATCTTGTTAATCAAATGTGGCACCAAGACAAAGCTCTTTACTCAAAAAAATTCTTCCATATTCTTCTTTTGAGTTCCAAACCTTAGCCACAAATTTATTATGTCCAATATCATGCCTTGTTAGTCCTCTTTCATGTATTATCTACTTTTCAATTGTGATATATCCAACTTTGACATCAATGACAACTATCACGTTCATTCACTTTGACATCAATGACAATATTTCCAACAAGAAAAACTATTTGCAACCTAAAAATTTGAAACATTCGAATGAATCAAGTATTATTAGTTAAGGTGAAACATCAATAAATAAATAAAAATTGGGAGATGATGATTACCATAAGTCATATTAGGAAAAATATTTCTTCTTGGTCCTACACAAACTCTCATCAAGGACCTTGAACATGCAGTTCACTTCATCATGGCATACAAAAAGATATAATTCGGACAGAATCATACAGCTTTCAGAAAATGCACATCAATTTAGACAGCATACTGTTTTCATACTTATAGATCTCCCTCTGTCATTAAAAAACTGGGAATGTTATTCATAGGCTTCAATGTTTACTTATAAATGGTGTTTATGCATTTAAATGATTACCCATAGGATGAAGTTACAATTTTGTTAGTAATTTCTGAAATTGTAAAGGGTCAATACAATTGATTCCTTTATTTCTTTGACAATGACTGTTTTAGCTATAACTTTTGACCGGGAGTTTGAGCTCTTGCGGTCAAAAGAAAGGAGATGAGGTTTTATCACAGTTATAAATAATAAAAACTAAAGAAAACAATTTACATACAAGAAAATAATTTATCTACCTCAGCTGCAGTGCCTGGAAGTGAACCAAGTCCGGCTTCTTTCAACTGTGAAAGGAACTTTCCAACACTGAAAGAAATCAATCAGACAAAACAAATTACAAATAAAAGAAACACAAAAATTATGTAAGAAAAAAAATTCTAAAATCAATCAAAAGAAACTAAAGAACCTGATGCCAAGTGTAGCTGCTCCCTGGAAAACTTCTAGAGGTGAAAAGGCATGAACATGAATCTGGGGGACAACACTCTTCACAGCATGTAAAATATCCAAGTATGTCCTCCCTGTGTATGCTGGATGGATACCTCCCTGCTTATAAACCAGTTGAGAGGTTTCATCACATCTTGGTTCTAAACTATAAATCATATAATAGTCCGTTTCACCAAATAGATTCTTCATTTCTGCGGTAGGTAAGATTAATATTCATGTAAAAAAAACTTCACAGATCAAAAAGTTATAAGACTGCAAGAACAAGGAAAGAGAAATCAAACAAAAGAGGCAATAGAATTAACAGTTGCCAGATTAAGGATATAGTTGATGGCATACCAGTAGAAATGTTCTATTGCATTTTTCAACCTCATGAATGTAGTAGGTGCACTGGTGTAAAACTTAAATAAAAAAGAAACTCAAATAATCCATAAAAATCCTGCTTATCTTGAATGCAATTTATAATATTTCCTCCTTTATTCTCACTTGATGGTATCCAGATGTCAAGCCTAGCCTAGTTAATTAACTGGCATGTTAAAGAAAATAAAGCAATGTGAAGGAGTATACCTATTATTGATTGCCATTTTAGTCTCTGATCTATGTGCAATGTACATCCTCCATGTCCTGCCCTGCATTGGCACATTGATATTAAGAAATTCACATGGTGATATACTTTGGTGGATGGAACTTTGATAAAACTCATGCTGAATACCTCCCGATATAGTACTTGGAGGCCAAGGCCTTCACTCTCCATATTAGTCTAGATGGAACCGTGTGCCAACTAACAGATATAGTTTATGGATGACTAGAGCAACTAGAAGAAACACGTGAGAGAGAAAGGTGTGCTTTGACCTCCTCCTTTCACTTGTAAATAGATCTTATATCATAGATTCAATCCTTATTGCTCAACCAACTCTCTTAAATGCAATTGAAGAAAAGACTAAACTCTGTTCCATTTTCTGTTTTTTCTTCACTTCATTTTCTGTAATGTCCCTTACCTGACTTTTCCCTAGAGTTCACTTGTTGATCAGGTTTAGGGTTTCTTCTTTTTCAAATGAATGTTCTCTTTGACTAAGTAATCTTGGATTGAAGTCTGCATTTAATATTTCCACATGTACATATATCTGTTAGCATTAATATCTAGATATCCAAATATAAATATAATCACAAATCAATAATAAAGACATATGAGGAGTGGCATGGGTAGAGCCGCCCAAAGCTATCCATCTAAGCCCAAGAGCACAAGCGTCCTATCAGGACAACCCACCCCTTGGCCCCGAGCGATATGAACGTCTCAGAGTGGTGTGCTTAGAGGAAACACTTGTACCTGCTTTCTCTACCTATGCCATCAACTCGAAAGACACTCAACCTACTGGAGGAAGCCAGCGAAGCTTATAAGGGGTTCCGGGCCTACCACCCCTCCATGGCCGCAGCGGATTGTTAAGTGGGACCCCCACCCCTCCATGGCCACAACGGATTGTTAAGTGGGGTTTTTAGGCACCACCTATCTCAGGCCCTTCCACCCTAGTAGGCTTACAAATACAGAGAAGACAATCTTTTAGCAATCAAATACATTTGCATTTATTACTATTTCTTTAAGTTAATATCAGCATCATTATCATCATGATAATACTAAAAAAATCATTACACCAATAATCAAATTAGAAATATCTATTTCTTATATTCAAAATATGCTAAATATTATTGCTAAGTGAGTACATCACCTGAGTTGCTATATCTCTTCATGTTTCCTTACTCGCTTCCTTCAACCTTGTACTAAATTGATCATAGGATGAGGACAATTCATAAATATACATAATCTACTTATGTTTATATCATAGTAACGAGACTCGGACTCAGCTCGGACTCGGCTAGGGCGACTCGACTCGGGACTCGGGGACTTGGGACTTGGACTCGACGCAGACTCGGCAAAATGAAAAAAAGTTGAAAAAACCCTAGAAATTTAGAGATTTTTAAGGATTTAAAACTTGTTTCAAGCACCCTTTATTGAATACAATACAAATAAAATAAAATTTAATCACATACACAAGTATACAACGATTGCATAAGTATAAAGTACACAAATTGTAGTTGCGCCGCTGAAGGAAATAGCATACTTAGATATATAAAATTAGTACGATGTATACAAAACTCATGGAATATGAAATCCATAACATCAAATGTTCCATACAAATATGAAATATCAAAACAATAGCTATAAGTCTATGACTCTATGGCATAGTGGAGCCAACATCCTTCCTACGAAGGCGTCTAAGGATCCTGGATGATGAAAAGTTACTTACATAAGTATTGTAAAATGAAAAGTTTTAAGTTTTTAACTTTAAATTTGAATTCGATAATGAGATACATCTAGATTCTAAAATAATACAATTTAAATATAAATTTTAGAACAATTGAACGAAAAAGAATTACCTGGCTACATGGAAGGGAATGGTGCAGTAGTACCAAAAGTCTACAATTGTCTTTTTTGTTGCATCATGTGCGTCCTTGTTCCAACCCATGCTCTCAAGCGACGGTTGAGAACCAGGAGTAGTGTGTGGTACAAAATATGAGTCCACGACATCAAATGTTCCAAACAAATATGAAATATCAAAACAATAACTACAAGTCTATGGCTCAAAAGAGTTTGCATCCTTCCTACGAAGGCATCTAAGGTGGGTTGTAGATGACGTAGCAATTGCAGCCATAGTCTCTGCTTGTGACTCCATGCCACCCTCACCAACATTAGTTTTGGATGTGTTTGCTCAGGCTTTAGCCGCCTCCTCTGCCATGGCTATAGCCTCAAACCTCTCTATCTACCCAGTCAACCCAATCAAGGTCCTCATCACTAGCACAAGTATACATCGATCATATAAGTATAACTATAAATACAAATTGCAGCCATAGTCTCTGCTTGTGACTCCATGCCACCCTCACCAACATTAGTTTTGGATGTGTTTGCTCATGCTTTAGCCTCCTCCTCTGCCATGGCTATAGCCTCAACCTCTCTATCTACCCAGTCAACCCAATCAAGGTCCTCATCACTAGCACAAGTATACATCGATCATATAAGTATAACTATAAACACAAATTGCAGCCATAGTCTCTGCTTGTGACTCCATGCCACCCTCACCAACATTAGTTTTGGATGTGTTTGCTCATGCTTTAGCCTCCTCCTCTGCCATGGCTATAGCCTCAACCTCTCTATCTACCCAGTCAACCCAATCAAGGTCCCCATCACTAGCACAAGTATACATCGATCATATAAGTATAATTATAAACACAAATTGCAGCCATAGTCTCTGTTTGTGACTCCATGCCACCCTCACCAACATTAGTTTTGGATGTGTTTGCTCATGCTTTAGCCTCCTCCTCTGCCATGGCTATAGCCTCAACCTCTCTATCTACCTAGTCAACCCAATCAAGGTCCTCATCACTAGCACAAGTATACATCGATCATATAAGTATAACTATAAACACAAATTGCAGCCATAGTCTCTGCTTGTGACTCCATGCCACCCTCACCAACATTAGTTTTGGATGTGTTTGCTCATGCTTTAGCCTCCTCCTCTGCCATGGCTATAGCCTCAACCTCTCTATCTACCCAGTCAACCCAATCAAGGTCCTCATCACTAGCACAAGTATACATCGATCATATAAGTATAACTATAAACACAAATTGTAGCTGAGTTGCTCAAGAAAACAACACACTTAGATATATAGTCAAAGACTCAAATGTATACAAAACTCATGGAATATGAAATCTATGACATATCAAAAGATTCAAAACAATAACTAGAAGTATATGGCTCAAAAGAGCCTGCATCTTTCCTATGAATGTGTCTAAGATAGGTCTTAGATAATGTAGTAGCCATAATCTCAGATTCTCAAGTATCAGGGAAATCACCCTGATGGGGTTGAGAGGTAGTGCCCTTTGTAGGGGTTTAGGCGCAATGCCTCTAGTGGGGTTCAGGGTCAATGCCCCTCGTGGGGGTTTGGGGGAAGTTCCCTCAATGGGGTCAAGGGGTAGCGCCCCTTGTGGGGATTTGGGAGTAGTGCCCCTAGTGGGGTCAAGGGGTGTTGCCCCTTGCGAGGGCCTGGGGGCAACGCCCCCAGTGGGGTCAAGGGGCAGCGCCCCTTGCGGGGGTTTGGGGGCAACGCCCCTAGTGGGGGTCTGGGGGCAACGCCCCCAATCGGGTCAAGGGGCAGTGCCCCTTGCGGGAGTGCCCCCAGCGGGGTTTGGGGGCAACGCCCCCAATGGGGTCGAAGGGCAACGCTCCTCGCAGGGTCCCGGGGCAGCACCTTGGGCGCGCTCCCTGCCGCGATACAGGGTGGGGGCGAGGGGCAATGCCCCCGCCACCAAGCCCAAATTAAGACCTCCAAAACCATACAAACCTCCATGGCGTACATCATTTTGCATTCACAATAAGTAAATAAATTAAAAAAAAAAAATTCAAATTTCATGTATTTTTTTCACTTTCACAACTTGCATTTTGTCGAGTCCTGTTGATGGGACTCGCCTGGACTCAACGAGTTTGGCGAGTCTACCAGACTCGGCGAGTCCAGCCAGGACTCGATAGGACTCGGCCGAGTCCGAGTCTGAGCCCCCAAGACTCGGCGAGGGTGACTCAACTCGGGACTCGCCGAGTCCTGGCGAGTCTGGCCGAGTCTCGTAACTATGGTTTATATTAAAGAGTCATCATTAATTATAAGTATCATTATTGCATAATCATGTATATGTATTTATACATATATATATATACTTTATATACATATATATAATTATTCTTTTACTTATATCCATTAGTATTCATATATATATCTATATAATTATTCTTTCCTTATTCATATATATTCTTTATTCATTGCATATTATCATCATAAAATTTATCTATATCTATGCATATATACTTGCATGCCTATTAAATAATATATATATTAAATGGCTCTATATTCCAGTGCGTAACAATAATTGTTGTTGTTGTTCTAAATTGCAAATCCTATTTCTCCATGATTTTTCCCCCTTCCTTATTTTCCTTCCTTCTATTTATACCATTCAAGGTAGGTGACTCATTGGGGGAATGTATCGTTTAGTGAAAGAGGTGACTTTTCATAAAATACATCCCTTTGTTAGATTTAATTGCTGCCTTTATTATCACAATAATATCTATTTTTAAAATAATATATTATTACTATAATTATGATATTTCAGATTTCTATTTATTTTATTATTTTATTTTGATATTTTACTGAACATATTTTAACATTAAAGTATAATAATAAAACAATTTTCTAATATCTTATTAGTATTTTATTCTAATGTATTACAATCTTTGATGTGTAATGATTATAATATTTATTTATTATTATTTTTGATACTTAGTTATTTAATATTAGAATGTAATAACAATAATTTTCCTATATATTATTATTATATTTGTTATTTCATATTTATATATTTTTATATTGATATGGTAAACATTTATTTTATATTTAATATTAATATTGCTATTTATTTTATTTATTAATTGATTTATATTTTAACACTTGGTCTTTATGGTTTTGTTATTTCGAGGACACGACAGTCCTCCCCACCCAAGATTGCTTGCCCTCAAGCAGTCATGATCTAAGATGTGTGATTTTAAGATGTTTCTTGCGGTGATGCTATTATATTTGATAGGAGCTGGAAGTTCTAACCCAACTGATGGTTCCTCTAGTTATGAGGGCAATATATTGACTAATATTCTTAAGTTTTACTATTTCTCCATTCTCAAAAGCGACGACAAACAAGTAGCTCAACTAGGCAAGCAAGTAGCTCAAATTCAACCACACAAGAAAGTAGCTCAAGCATACAAGCAACCAGATCAAGTAGACAAGCAAGTAGCTCAAGCACACAAGCAACCAGCTCAAGTAGACAAGTAGGTAGCTCAAGCACACAAGCAACCAGCTCAAGTAGACAAGCAAGTAGCTCAAGCACACAAGCAACTAGCTCAAGTAGACAAGTAGGTAGCTCAAGCACACAAGAAACTAGCTCAAGCATGCAAGCAACTAGCTCAAGTGAGTAGGCAAACAACTCAAGCACACAAGCGATAACTCAAACAAGAAGGCAACTATCTCAAGTAGGCAAGCAAGTAGCTCAAGCACACAAGCAACCAGCTCAAACAAGTAGGCAACCAGCTCAAGCATACAAGCAACCAACTCAAGCAAATATGCAAGTAGCTCAAGTAGACAAGCAAGTAGCTCAAGCACACAAGTAAGTAGCTCAAGAAAGTGGGAAACTAGCTCAAGTAGGCAAGTAGGTAGCTCAAGCACGCACAGGATGGCAGGAAAGATGCTCTGATACCACTGCAATGTCCCTTACCTGACTTTTCCCTAGAATTCACTTGTTGATCAGGTTTAGGGTTTTTTCTTTTTCAAATGAATGTTCTCTTTGACTAAGTAATCTTGGATTGAAGTCTGCATTTAATATTTCCACATATACATATATCTGTTAGCATTAATATCTAGATATCCAAATATAAATATAATCACAAATCAATAATAAAGACATATGAGGAGTGGCATGGGTAGAGCTGCCCAAAGCTATCCATCTAAGCCCAAGAGCACAAGCGTCCTATGAGGACAACCCACCCCTTGGCCCCGAGTGATATGAACGTCTCGGAGTGGCGTGCTTAGAGGAAACACTTGTACCTTGCTTTCTCTACCTATGCCATCACCTCGAAAGACACTCAACCTACTGGGGAAGCCAGCGAGCTTATAAGGGGTTCAGGCCTACCACCCCTCCATGGCCGCAGCGGATTGTTAAGTGGGACCCCCACCCTCCATGGCCGTAGCGGATTGTTAAGTGGGGTTTTTAGGCACCACCTGTCTCAGGCCCTTCCACCCTAGTAGGCTTACAAACACAGAGAAGACAATCTTTTAGCAATCAAATACATTTGCATTTATTACTAATTCTTTAAGTTAATATCAGCATCATTATCATCATGATAATACTAAAGAAAGCATTACACCAATAATCAAATTAGAAATATCTATTTCTTATATTCAAAATATGCTAAATATTATTGCTAAGTGAGTACATCACCTGAGTTGCTATATCTCTCCATGTTTCCTTACTCGCTTCCTTCAACCTTGTACTAAATTGATCATAGGATGAGGACAATTCATAAATATACATAATCTACTTATGTTTATATTAAAGAGTCATCATTACTTATAAGTATCATTATTGCATAATCATGTATATGTATTTATACATATATATATACTTTATATACATATATATAATTATTCTTTTACTTATATCCATTAGTATTCATATATATATCTATATAATTATTCTTTCCTTATTCATATATATTCTTTATTCATTGCATATTATTCATCATAAAATTTATCTATATCTATGCATATATATTGCATGCCTATTAAATAATATATATATTAAATGGCTCTATATTCCAATGCGTAACAATAATTGTTGCTGTTGTTCTAAATTGCAAATCCTATTTCTCCATGTTTTTTCCCCCTTCCTTATTTTCCTTCCTTCTATTTATACCATTAAAGGTAGGTGACTCATGGGGGGAATGTATTGTTTAGTGAAAGAGGTGACTTTTCATAAAATACATCCCTTTGTTAGATTTAATTGCTGCCTTTATTATCACAATAATATCTATTTTTAAAATAATATATTATTACTATAATTATGATATTTCAGATTTCTATTTATTTTATTATTTTATTTTGATATTTTATTGAACATATTTTAACATTAAAGTATAATAATAAAACAAATTTGCTAATATCTTATTATTATTTTATTCTAATGTATTACAATCTTTGATGTGTAATGATTATAATATTTATTTATCATTATTTTTGATACTAAGTTATTTAATACTAGAATGTAATAACAATAATTTTCCTATATATTATTATTATATTTGTTATTTCATATTTATATATTTTTATATTGATATGATAAACATTTATTTTATATTTAATATTAATATTGCTATTTATTTTATTTATTAATTGCTTTGTATTTTAACACTTGGTCTTTATGGTTTTGTTATTTCGGGGACACGACATTTTCCTCCAAAATGAACTTTTTATAGAGGCCTATATAAAGGAGAGGCAAATTCACTATAAATGATCTGGTGATGTACTTGATTTGGATGGAAAGTAGTTGAGCTTCAAAAATATCTACTTGAAAATTTGCCACAACTCTTTCATTTGCTTTTTCTTTTATAATGCACATCCTAGGATGGTTATATATTCAAAAATCTCACTATCTTGTTTCTCTCTCAAGCATTTGCATTTGGATGAAAGGGGATACTTAATTTTAGAATTTTCATATATATATATACAGATGTGTGTATATATGTACATACACTATATGTGTGAGTATCATAGATGAAAACTGCGCTCAAAATGCGCCAAAATCGTGATTAATCGCATGCCAAACATGGTGGTGATTAAATCGCTGCAAAACTCACAGCCGCATTTTACATTGACGTGCTGCTTTTTTAGCAGAAAAAATCGTGATTAAAGCGCAAAAAAAATGCATAAACCTCTGTGAATCGGCAGAAATAGGGTTTCATTTTTTATTTTGGCTAAAGTAAATCTGCCTAATACATTTTCATCATTATTTGCGACGAACGCGACCAAGGAAAACCAAGTGGCACCACAACGCAACGAGGGCAAGAAAGTCTGGAACGAGGGAAAAAGGTTTGGCCATTATTATTTGGGAATCAATTTTTCTACATTTCTTCCAATTTTATCTACCATTTTTTCCGTGATTTTTTCTATCATAGAAATTTCCGCGATTAAAATTTTTACTGTGTGGACTTTATTGTAGCACAGTTACAGTATAAATTTATTCGATTTTGTCTAGCATACACTTACAGTATTCAATTTTAAAATTATATATTTAAAATGCAGTAAATTATATATAAAATACTGTATTTTAAATTATATATAAAATTCAGCAAATTATATATAAAATACAGTAGCTAGACAAAATACAACAAATTTACTGTATTTGATTATTGATTGGCTTTTGTCTACCATAAAATTATTTCGATTTTTCAATATATTTTGGCTACTTTGAAAAATACAGTAAATTATATATTTAAAATATTAAAATATATTAATTTATAATAATCAAAAACATGTTTACTATTATTTATAATTATACTATAGAAACCAAATTATTTATAATTATGTTATAGAATAAAAAAATAGTAAAATCAAAATTATGTTTGCTATTATTTATAAAAATATATTATACTTAGAGAATCCAATTTTAGGTTTTATTAACATAAATAATCTGTAATATATTATTCTTTTACAATATTTTATTGTTTAATTGGGCATTTATACAATAGAATGTAACAAAGGGGAATGTAACAGATACATTGTCTAACAATAAAAAACTAATAAAATGTGTGAAACTTTTAATGATTGCAAATTTGATATTTCAACTCAATTGCTTCATTAGAAATATGTAAGAACCCTTGTTCTCCCTGATATAATTTCTTTGCAACTTCTGGTCTTACTTTTTCGTGTTTTGTAGTTTTCTTGCTTTTTTGGTATTTTTTTGAAATATAATGCTTGGAAATTATAGGTAATGCAAATTCAACCAAACTAATAATATTGTAGCTGATAGAGTAACAAATGCTCAATCTTCAATAGTTAGGGTAGATTGGGATGTAGAAGGAGGCGGAATCTGATACTAGATGCTGCAAAATTTCAAAGATTACATTAAGATTTTAGAAATGCAATTTTTCATTGCATCTCAACATTAACAACTGGTATAGCGTTTGAACGATGGAAGGGAGGAGCGGGCGTTTGAGCGGGAGGAGAGTTTTGAACCATGAAGCGGGAGATTTAGAAGGCGCTTCCGAATCAAAAGATGAGGATGTGGATGGTGTAGGGGGCGAGCAGAAAGGCTGCTATACGTTGGGAACACTACTTCCTGTGCCTTTTGATGTCTTGGGCGGGAGTGGAGAATCTGAAGGAGGCGCAACTTCTGGGGAAGTTGTATTTGAAGGTTTTGAAATAGTGGGTGACATCTTTGTGGCCCTTCAAATCTTTCGGTGCGAGTCTGCCCGTGTCTTGCTGGAGGCTTTGCTTTGTATTCGTGGTGAGGGGGCCTCTGCTTTGCTCTCTTTGGTTGGAGCCGTCGGTTTCTTTGGCTCTTTGTTCTGGTGTGGTGTGGCCTACAAGAGGTTTTTCTTCTGGGCTATTTTAATTTTGGAGGCCACTGCTCCTATTGTGCTTAGTGGTTTTGGAATGCTGGTGTGTGGTGTGTGGTGTGTGGTGAGTTTTGCCCCCATCTTTGGTTCCCACCTCTTTGTGTTGGCTAGTGGTGGTGTGGTTGTTGCTGAAAAACAAGTTGATAGTGCATTCCACTTGCTTTATGCTGCTATGTTTAGGGGGCTTGCTAAGTTTGAGTTGCGTGAAGGTAGTTTTGTGGGCTGTTTGTATTTTCTCGAAGCCCCTCTCTTCGGATGGGCTGGAGGGGTTTTTAAACCTATTGAGAACAGTGTTGGAGATATAGCCCCTAAGGTGATTCCTCTTCTAAGGATCTTTGACATCTTTCTTGTGTTGGTTGTTCTCTTTTGGGTGTTTCTGATGGCTGGCTTGAAGGTGTCCTGTTTTCACGGGAAGGTCTATTTTAGAATTTTCACGGGAAGGTCTATTTTGGGATGACTTCCAAGTTACTTTGGTTTGTATTGAAGTGCATTTGCTCCCTTTTTTGACTTGTAAAGCCTATGTTATTCAAAGGGGGACTAGAGGCTCTTGTTTTTTAGTGCTAGTGATTGAGGGTCACTCATGGGTTGAGTTGTTTCACATTGTTATTCTGAAAGCTCAAAGGCTTTTGTGCTTTTTCAAGATGACTGTGGTGTGTTCTTCTTTCTGGCACCTGTATCCTGCTATGCCTTTGGAGGTTGTGATTATCCCTCTTTCTGAAGCTTTCTCTCTAGATCTACAGTTGGTGTCTTCTATGGAGGTGGAGACTGCTCCCATTGAGGCGGATCCCTCTTCTATTGCGATGGAAATGGTTGCTATTGATTTGGTTGGTTGCACTTTTCTCCTATGCTTGATCCTATCAAGGTGGAGCTTGTGTGGGTTGCTAAGTGTTGGCTTTGGTGTTTGGGACTCTCATTTCTTCCTTTCCTATAGAGGGGTGCCCCCTCCTATTGAGGTGGAGGTGGAATTGGCGTTGGCGGGATGCTACTGCAAGGAAGTTGTGGTGCTCCAAGGCTCTGTTTGGCTTTCTAACTCCCCTATTGAGGTGGGTTGGTTGGAGGAGTTGTTTTTGTTTAGGGGTCTAACGGTGTTTTACACCATCAAGTGGTCTATTCTTCTTGGCTCAACGGTGTCTTTCCTGAGCGGCTATTTTGTTGTTGCCTAGCTGATGTAGGCGAGTTCTTTGGTTAACTAAGGGTTCCAGGTCCCGATCTACCTAGTTATATAGGGACCTTAGTTCCCTGTATTCTTTTTTGTTGCAGCTTGCATTGTCTTGTTTATCTATCTGAGGCAGCTGTTGATGTGCTGATTATCTGATTTGCAGCTTTTGTTCTGCATTGGGTTCCGGGGCCCCATCAAAACCCGTTTTTTACCCTTAATCAAAACAAATGCTCAATCTTCAATGCTCAGATTTATTTTTCACATATGCAAATACAATAGCTCTTAATAATAGATGCAATTAATGATGTTCTAACAATGTGTCATAACCGGGTATGTTGAATTAGATTACTTTGCAAAATTTGGAGATGAAGTTCAGCACTATGAAACCCTTGTAAAATCGATTTGCAGTCAATACAGATTTCTCCACCAAATAAATGCATCCAACTGGTTTCAGACCTCTAGCCGCCCAAAAAGTGATCAAATGCAGCTCCAAACTCGAGGCGATTTCAGCGTAAGTCATCACGCCTTGCCTTAAGACTATATGGCCTGGTTGGGTGTGCTTTGTACGGGCTGCAATCAGTAACTTGTACAGCCCAGCAAGGCTCAAGCCACTATTAATACCTTCAGCAATTGTTGTCTTCTGATTTTCAGTGAGAAACACTTCAAACCCCTTCAAAAACTTCACCAATTAGCTCCAATATGATTGCTGATTACAGCCATCTGTATGTGCAACCTTCAGGGGATATCTCACACCCTCAGGCAGCTGAAACAATGAAGAAGCTACGCTCTCCAATGCCAAAGAATTCAAAACCCCAAGTTTCCTCTTCTCTCAAAGCAAAGCTCATAAAATGCCAAGTGTAAATTGACCAAGAATGATTTGCTTTTTGGATGCTTATATATGTCTCATAAAAAAACACGACTTCAAAGAGGTGTAATAATCATTAAAATACATTTTAAAATGTGCTTTTGATGTTCTTTATTATAACTCATTGAAATAGGCGCCCAAGTAAAATGCTTTTTAATAATTAACTTATGTCATAAAATGGCCCCCACTAATAAAGTCAAATATGACCTTATGTTATGCACTTTTTAAAAATAATTAATTATTATTAAGCTCACTTTAATAATAATTAAAAATACCATAACTCTCTCAAAAATCATTGTTTCTTGATTCTGTCAAAACCAAGGGGTCAAACATTGCATCCACTAGGCATCCAGGTGTCTTTCCAAAAATAGTAATAGTGGACTCCATTAACTAGGTGGCTTACTATAAATAGTAAGTGTGCACGATTGAGTCCCAAATCACTCCCAAAGGCCAATCCTGAACAACACTAAGCTCTGAAGAAGAAAGACACCACCAAGTGCCACCATGAAACCAAATATCTGCGACACATGACCCTCTAACCAACTCCATTAGCCTACGAGGGTCAAATAATAGGCTAAACTACCAGGAAATTGAAACGAGCTAAAAAGGGGACATTACAGTCCGCCCTCCCTGAAATTGCTTGTCCCCAAGCAATCTCAACTGCAAAGAGGACACCATCCCACCAAGGTTCCAAGGGAAGAAATGTGTAATGTCCCTCACATCATCAACCAACTCCCGTAGTACCACAATAAGTACAACTGACAAAACATGATGAACAATGTCAACCTCAATGCCAGGTGTCTCAAGAGTGTGGACATCAAGAAGAAGCAACTCAAGATACTGATAGAGTTTGCTTCCCACATCTGTGCAAGGTAAAACATCACACAAAGTCAAACTATCTATCTCACGCGCACAAGATTTGTGCATCGAAAACAAGTCATGTACATGAGGATCAAAGGTGAAGCTGTATGCACTCTGTACAATGTACACGCTGTGGAACTCCTTCGTAAGCCTTGTCTAGAATCCCGATGCACCAAAAGAATCCCAAACTCTGCAAACATCGCCCAACTCTACACTAGGGTCAAGAGTGAGATCAACATCCAACTCAAAGAGAGGATTGTCACAGGTCAATGCAACCTCTGACTCAAACAAGGGATTATTCACAAATTGCACATCCACCCCATGCCAATTTGAATCATCCAACTCTAAACCCTGAAACAATGTGCAAAATCAAACTCCTCCTCCTGTACAATCTCCTTCTCCCTCCTTCCACTCTTCTCCCTAATGAGAGAGATGGAATGCAAACTCCAATCTGCAATTCCCCTCCACAAAAAATTCCTACCATGCATCTTGAATTTCATCTCCATTCTCAGTACGTTGAGGGTAAATTCTCATACCTAACACTATGTCCATCTCACCCATGCTAACCACAAAGAAATCAGCCTGAAACTAAATTGTTCAACAATAGAATGAGATTACATATCCACCTGGTGCAAGTAAGGGTAAATCCATCTGCAACCTTGACCCTAAATCCTGCGAAGTCCTCTGTCTGGAGTCTACACCTGGCTACCAATCCCTCATCAATGAAATTATGGGTAGCTCTAGTGTCAAGCATAACAATACAAAGTTGTGCATTCACAACTCCTTTGATCCTGAATGAAGCCCCAATCTGTATATCAGAAAATAATGCTAAAGGATACAATTTAGCATCTAGTTTAGCATCTAGTCCAAACTCTGTAGAGGCTCTTCCAACCTCATCATCCTCTGGAACAACTCGTTGATTTGAATTTTAAGAAGCAAAATCCTCATTATAAACCCACATCATAGGTTGGCCTTGCCCTTAGGCCTCAAAGGATAGTCATGCTCTTTGCTGTAGGGCACTTTGCACCAATAAAATAATTGTTTTTTCCTTAAGTCCTCACGAGACTGTTCTCAACCCTAGTTGCTGATTTCTTTTTCTGATCAACAACTGGAGGTGGGCTTTCATCCGTAGGAAGAGTGATGGATTTAGGTGGAAATTGCTTTGTTGGAGCAGCCATCTCCATACTCCGCGCTTTTTTCATGGCTTCCTGTAATGTAGGGGGATCAAAAGCCTTGATCCACCCTCTCAAAGGTTCTAACAGTTCTTCGGTAAACAAAATAACTAATCTCCTCTCAGATAAACTAGGCACCATCAATGAAAGTCTCTGAAACTCACTGATGTATGCCTCCAAGCTGCCCACTTGCTTGAGCTGTGCAAGCCCTCTAAAATACAACTCAGGGTCTTTCCTATCAAAACGCTCAATCAACCTGTTCGTAAACTCATCATATGTGGTGATAAGGTGATGTTGTAGGGTGACCATACCATGATGCCACCAATCATGTGCCAAACCATCTAAATGCAACGTCGTGAACTTGATGGCCTCATCCTCCTGCATAGGTCTCAATGACAAGTAATTATCCAGTTTCTAGACCCACAATCTTGCAGAGCACTTATCACTACCATCGAAGTGAGGCAAGGTGACCTTGCTCACTGCCTGCTGAAAATCGCGAGAAGCTTGTGGTGCCCGTTGTGTCCTCTGCTCTACTCTAACTCCACCACCTCCTCGAGGCCTTTTCTGATCTAGAAACTGATTAAGTGGTAATGCTTCCCTAATCTCTGGAGCTAAGGTCATATACTTTGCATAGTGCCTAGTGATATCTCCTGCAATGAGAACATGAGGCTCTGGCACCTGAATTGGTGGTGGCTGTGGCTCCTCTCGTTAGTAGAATTTGGCAAATAAATGACATCACTAAAAATTTTAGTCACAACAACTAAAGATGACTAAATTCTACTCATTTTTTGCAACACAACTATAAATGACTAATTTGATCATCATAAGTGACTAATTTAATGATACAATAAAAATCACAACTAAATAATTAGTCACACAAATAAAAATTAGACCATATGATCTTAAAGTAGATAATTAAAAAAAATATTTCAAATTGAAGGAGTGGATTGTATTATAATATAATATTATAATAATATATTATATTAATATACAATATTATATAATATAATATATAATATAATAATATTATTATATAATATAATATAATTATTATATTATAATATTATATTATATTATATAATATAATATAATTATTATATTATAATATAATATTATATTATATAATATAAACATTATATTATATTATAATATATTGCATAATTGCAGTTAAGCGGGAGATTTATGAACTAAAAATTATTTATTTTTAGATTCCATTTCGAAATTCTTCTGAGCAGCCAAAAAATTTGAAATTCTTTTTAGCGGCAAATAAAAAAAGCCCTATTCGCTGCCCTAATTTCATTTTAATAAACATACTCGAAAACCCTCGTCAAAACCTTATTTTCATGCTGCAGCTCGCTGAATTGCAGAAGTGAAAGGTGAATACCAGCGAGGAAGAGTTTGGAAGAGCCGAAACCAATAGCAGTCGGGAAAGTAGAAAAAAAGACGAAAAATGAAGGTAAAGGATCTTGGTTGCAATTTCATTTTAATAATTATACTCTAAAACCCTCGTCGAAACCTTATTTTAAGGCTGCAACTCGCCGAATCGTAGAAGTGAATAGTGAATATCTGTATATAAAACAGACGTGTTCATTACAAGAGCCTCAATGCCGCTTTACAGACAAGATAAGACGATCAATATGGAGTTTGATGTATTTTGTGGCTGAGAGACGACGTGTTCTCTATAACCTGAAACGCAACCATTAGCAGATTAAAGAAGGGTCGTTCTGCACTTGGAAACTCAGGCGAATCAGTGAGGGGGGAAAACGTGGTATTTTGGAAGGTCGTTTGGCTTGCCCAAGGCAAGGCGTGAGCTCAAGAAGCTGAAACGTAGGTTTTTGCATCAAGCTGGGCGCCACAACAAGTCACAGAAATCATTTCCAGGTCTGGCTGAATATCTTGTTATCATATTATGTATTCCATTATGTACTGGTGATGCCTGTAGTTGATGGCATAATCTGTAGCTTCACTTTTGGTCTATGATTCTAGTTTGGTGATAGGGAAAATGCTTGAGAAGTGTCAATCAAGAATAGAAATTGTTGTTTATTTATCCTGATGTAAATCGCACTCAAAAACTACATTACAGTCTGCTGTAAACGCTCTTTAGTCATATTTGTTAGTGAACTCATTGTGTGAAGGTTGTCTTTCCAATGTGGTTACATAATGGAACATCAATCGTTGATTATTGAAATATATTGTTGTATTGGAATGCAATAGCATTTTGGATGTATTTAGAATTGTCATTGCTTTAATGTTCAATTTATTGTTCACCAAAATCTACACTCACTGGAACACACCAAATTGCTAAACGGAGACTATCAAACCAAGGCAACTGCAAAAATCTTACATCATAGGCCAGGGACCTTACACCCTAAATGCTCGACCTAACCATGCAAATGATCAATGAAATTCCAGCAATCTTATAAATTTTAAAATAACTGCACATATGTACATTGCAAGAACCTTTCAATCCTAGCATTAGATGTAACACATTTGATTTTTTAAGATTTATGTTAATAATTAAAGTATTCCCAAAGATTTGGCCATGGAGAATAAACCTGCATGCATATCTCAGTTGCTCCCCTCTCCCAAGCTTCAATTGTTCTCCCGGATATTTCCTCTAAGGACAACCTGCAATTCATAAACAGAAGAAAATGAACTATTTATATATAAGAATGCTCATTTTACATCAACCGCATACTTCATATGTAAGGCAACAGAAAACAACTAAATGTGATTTTCAGCAACAAGATATACTATCAAACATATCATGCAAGCAATTCCCAAGAAAATAACAATGACTCTGGAATAGCATCACGTGATGACAATACAAACAAAGGTTCACATTACTCTCCTATAGGAAAAGCAGACAGCCATGAATGGATTCACCATTTCAAACCAAGAATCTAGCAATGCAGAATTACTAATCCAAAGACATTGACCAAACAGATACAAAAAGCATGTGACCTAAGCTATTATATTTTGGTACTATCTCACCTCTCAAAAGAGATTCCAAATTACAAAATCTAGCAGCCCCATCTTTCACAAGAAGAAAAAACAGCTTTGTCTTTGTTGCTTGCAAAGTCAGAAAATTCACAGAAATTTATCTCTCTCCCAGCTAGGTATTTGATGTCTAATTCAACAATTGATATATTACTTAATTATAAGCTGCCAATGCCTTACTATATAGTTGAACCTAGTTCTTTCTTTTTATCGGTTAAGTTTTGAATAGTGACTAAACTTTTAGATAAATAATTCCCTATGCTTTGTTGGCTCCCAAAACCGCTGCTCCACAGTCCTAGAACTCTTCTTACCTTCAAGGCCAAGGATTTGTCATCAAGAAGGTAAAACAAGGGTTTACCAACAGATTGAAGAGGTTTAAAGGCCAATTCACGAGGTTGGATAGTCTCTCCTACACTTTGGGCTCAACTAGACTTGGGAGGGTATTCCGAAATGTATCCTAAATAGGGTTTAAACCAATTAAAATGTGGTAAGATTGCAAAAATTAGCAGCGATACCCAATGTGCACTTGACCCCTATATTTGTCACTACAGAAAGACAAACCAATTGCATAAGCCCTCTTATAAAGCTGATAAAACACCTTGCACATGTACCTATAGATAATAGCAAGATGTCTAGGAGTATCCCTCATGGAGTACCACCGAAGAGGGGAATAGAGCATGTCATAGAGCTGGAGGAGGGTGCCAAACCGGTAATTACTATGCCATATAGACATCCTAAGAGACACAAGGACGAAATAGAGACTAAGAGTGGGGCTATTGCCATTCAGAGGATGAGCAACCTCATGTGGAGGCTAAGACTGGGGCTATTGCCACTATATCGGGTACTCCCAGGTTCAACTCTTTCAGAGTTAGGCGGTATTGCAAGGGTAGCGAGTGACGGTTATGATTGATAATGGGGCAACCTACAATTTTATAGACTCGACATTGGTGACTAAGAAAGGGATTCCTACATAGGAAATTGAGGGTTTTAGTGTGATGTTGGCAAATGGGTTCAACATGACTTGCACACAGAGGGTTCCTCGATTTGGTGTGACACTACGAAACTACAGTATTACAAATGACTTTTATGTAGTTGACCTAGGTGATACAAATGCCATCTTGGGCATACAGTGGCTTCACTCATTGGTGAAGTACTCACAGAACTTCCAAACAATGGAGCTAAAATTCAAGGCAGCAGATGGTCAGAAGGTTGTGCTAAGGGGGATGGCCAATGGTTCTCCAAAGATAGTGTCAGCTAAGTGGATGGAAAGTATTTTTAGGCATGGAGATGTTGCTTGGGAAGTTGAGTACCTAAATCTAAGCTCAAGGAAATGATTATGAGAGTTACACATGACACTATTGTTGTGACATTTTTCACACATCACCATCTGAATGGGGTCCCCCTAAATTTTGCTCCATTCTGGTTTTGGGCTTTGGTTAGTGCGTCTCCTCTCTATCTCTGGTCCTTCCGGGGATGTCCCGTCGTTTGACCCAGGTTGAAATATTGTTCAAGTCTGTGAAATTAGGGTTTTCATCCTTCAGGCTTATTTAAGGTCAAATTGAGTTATAAAATTGAAATCCAGGCTTGGTACAACAGTCAGAAGGCTTCCAGCAGGGTCCCGTTAAATTTTCACTGTATTCCGGCAACTTGCTATTTTTAGTAAGCATTCAATTTGGGGCTATTTTGTCGAAATCTTGGAATCCTGTCAGTTCCACCACATTCAGGTAACATCAAGCTGCTTGCACGTAAATTTTGAGCCAGATCAGACAACTTGCTATTTTTAGCAGTTCAGGCTTCAGGAGCCATTTTCAGGGGTCAAACGTATGATTCCTCATTGCATGTCCGGAGATTACTTCTGGGTTCCTCGAAACCTTCGCAACGATATAACATGCAAACCGAGACGATCACTTTCAGAGTTCAGCCTTCGGAGGCTATTTTTAGGGTTTGCATGCAGAGTTCTTCAACGCATGTCCGGATATTCCTTCTGGGTTTTCCAAGAGCTTCGCAACAGTGTGACATGCAAGCGGGGAAGATCAAATTTCGAGGACTTACTATTTTTAGCCAGTGCATGCATGCAGACCAGTTTTCTGGGTTTCTTGAGATCCCACAGGCAATATGACATGCAAAACCATCCGGCAGTGGATGAGTCACTTTTCAGGCAGTTTCTATTTTTAGCAGGTGCATTCTGGCAACCGCCTAACACTCCAGTTCAGCAAGTAGAACAACATGCAGAAGGAACGAAGTCAAACGAAGACCGTTCGGGATACATGCAAGTCAAATTAGGGTTTCCACTTTTATAGGGGGGTGAAATCCAGAAATTGTCAAAACGAAGCACCTCACCAACATCAACACGCTTCAAGGCACTTGTTGGCAAAATTTGAGCAAAATCGGAGGACTTACTATTTTTAGTAAGTCAGGGCACGGCTATAAATAGCAGGTCTGCACCCGAGGTTGGCATCAGAGCGACACTCAAGTTCTCAGGATCAGATGGTGAAATTTTCAGGCCAAACGGAGCTACTGAAGTCAGAAAGTCAAGAACTTACTATAAATAGTAGGTGGCTATAAATAGCAGGCTAACACGTGGGACTAGCAAAACAGGTTCACAAGGCAAAGAGGGTCGTATGGCGAAATTTTCAGGCAAATCGGAGCTATATGGGTCGAAAATCGAGGGACTTTCTAAAAATAGCCTGACTTACCCAAAATAGACAGTGAAGATGAAGGCAGGTAGAGGTATGAAAAAGTTTCTAAGTGTTCAAATGAAAGCTCATGTGTCTAAATGCGCCCTCAAGTTGTTGAAGAAACTTAGAAAATTTTCTAAGTCAAAAACAAAAGCTCACCCCATGAAATGCGCCCTCAAGTCAAAGCTTGCATGTGAAAAATGCCTAAGGCATTGCGAAATTGAAAGTAGCCTACCTCATATGCGCCCTCATCTTGAAGCTCCTCCATCAAAATGCGCCCAAGGTTATTGGAGCCTAAAAACGCCTAAGTATGAAATTGAAAGCTACCCTTCTAAAATGCGCCCACCTAAGATGAAAGTTCAAAGGATGAAATGCGCCCACCTTCAAGAGGATGAAACTTAGAAAATATTCTAAGGCAAAAACGGGAGTGGCCATGGCAAAATGCGCCCTCAAGGTAAGTGGGAAGAGTTAAAATGCGCCCTCAAGTGTGTGAAAAAGCGGCTAAGGCATGGAAATGAAAGTAGAGGGGTGGAAATGCGCCCTCAAATGGAAGCTCACCCCCTCATTTGCGCCCAGGGTAAAGTGAAGACCCTCAAAAAGTGCTAAGGCGTGAAAGTAAGCTATGTCAAATGCGCCCATGTTGGAGGATGCCTGGAAAAATCTAAGGCGTGGAAAGTAAAAAAATGTGAGCATGAGGTGAGAATGCGCCCTCAAGTAGAAGTGGACCACATTAAATGCGCCCTTGTGCTAGGAATAGTTGGGCCGAAATTTTTCTAAGTATAAAAATGAAAGTAGCCATGTGTATTTGCGCCCCCAACTTGAAAGTTCAACATGCCAAATGCGCCCTCACCTTGGAAGAATATTGAAAGTGTTGGAAAATATTCTAAGGCAAAAGTGGAAGCTTCAAGGGTGAAATGCGCCCAGCTTGTTGTGGAGGTAAGTGAATATTTTTTTTTCCAAGGCATAGATTGAAAGCTTGCCACTCTAAATGCGCCCATGAAGAAGATGAGTTAGAAGGGATTTTAAGTATGAGAAATATAAAAATGGACCCTTCAAAGTGCGTCCGAGGGAGAAAGGTCGGAAATTTTCCTAAGTAAAACAAAAACTCCCTAGGCCAAATACGCCCAAGTTGAGCAAAATGATGAAAAGAGGTGAAGGCGCCCAAAGAATGAAAGGACTTAATTTTATTTCTAAGCGAGTGAAAGTGAAGAGGTTGAAATAAAATGCCAAGGAGAAGTATACGCCTAGGGGGGATGAAAATTTAAATTTTCTACTAAGTGTATGAAGTGGAGAAATTCCTAGGGCGTGAGAATTTGAAAAATTGAAAGAGTGGGTGAATATGAAAATTTTCCAGAGGCATCTAAACGGGGTTGACAACTTGATGAAATATTTTTCTAAGTAAAAATTAAATGAACCCGTTCAAAAGGCACCCATGAGTTAACAGAGTTTAAAAATTAATTTCCTAAGGGGAAATTTTAATATTTTCAGAAGAAATTCGTTTTGCCTAGATTATTTTCCTGACGGAAGTTAAATCTCAGAGGATGAGTTATTTCGAACAGGCAAGTGATTTTAAATCACCCGGAGTTGAATATTTTAAAGAGAAAATTTAAAATGTCTAAGGCAAATTTTATGAAATCGAGGATTTAAATGACAGACATTTTAAAAAATTGGAAATGAATTTACAACTCCCACGAATTTTTCAAATCAAATTTATTTAAACACTGCGAGATTTTAAAGTGGGATTTTAAACCGAATCAAGTGATTTTTTCTCGCAAGTTGTTTAAATCACCAAGAGTTAACTGGCAGACCAAGAGGAAAAATTCGAATTTTTACAAGGAAGGAATCATTATTAATGGCAACTGCCATAATGACTGGCTGACGACTAGCCCACTACTGCGCTTGAATTAGAAGATTCCGAACGAAGAGAGTGGAGAATTGATGAGGGTGCTAAAAATAGCCCCAGCCTTACTTGGCAGGATTCTTCGAGAAGAATTATTTAAACAGTCTCTTCTCTCATTTCTCCTCACATTTTTCGAAGTTGAAGTTGCTGAAGAAGTTCTTGAGAGATTGAAATATTTTCGAAGTTGTTGAGGAGAGAAATTCTTTGAGAGTTTATTTTATTTCGGAGTGTTGAGTTGCTGAAAGGGCGAAGTGCTGGAGAATTTTTTTTATCTGCCAAGACTCTTTCTTTCGAAAAGCTGAGAGTGTGTTGCTGCAATCTCGAAGTTGAAGGTTGAAGTTGTTGCAGATTTCCGGAGTTGCTGGAAGATTTATCTTTTTGAAGTTGCTGCAGAGCATTGAGTTGCAGAAGTTTATTGTGTGTTGAAGATCTTATTCTCGGAGTGCTGAGGAAGTTTGTTTCGAGCTGCAGAAGAGTTGCTGCAGAGTTGCTTTATTCGAGCTGCTGAAAGTTAGTTGCTGTTGAAGTTGAGAAGAAGTCGAAAGTTGCTGAGGTTAACGGAAGTTGAGGCAAAAGATTTAATTTATGTTGTGCTGAGAAAGTAACCACATTGCTGAAAGTTAGTAGTTGGCTGTGATTTTCTTCGCTAGTCAGAAGTGCAGTCGTTGAAAGCTTCTTTATAAGCTCAGAGCTTTTATACAGTTTGAGGTTTGGAGTTAGATAATTATGCTGTAGAATTTTATTTTCAAAAGCTAACTCCACATCCGCAGCCGTCTCGGAGGCCATTTTATTTTATTATAAATCTGCAAGCTAACTTATTATTATTCTATTTTATTTTGCAGATGGCTGGAGCAAAGGATGTTGCTGGAACAAGCAGAGCCGCAGGCAGAGCTGCAAACACCGAAACGGCCAAGGCTAGCTCATCTCGGCAGGTGATGATCAAAAGGCTCGCCAAGTCATTTCTTCCAAAATCGGCAATTGTCTCCAAGCTGGCAGGGTTAAGTGACACCAACCTCGGGTCATTTAATCTAAATGCACTCAAGTCTAGGATGTACGGACTGGGAGGCCATCAACCATCAGTCACGGCACATAACATCATGAAGAGTGGTATCTATGCAGCCGCTGGTTTTCCACCAGCAATTCAGTGCCCGAAGCTAATTATGGAGTGTGCAAACCACTACAAGCCGGAGCGTAGAACCATTGTCTCGCCGGATGGCAAATTGCTTGCCAACTTCACGCCAGATGCCATCGGAGAGGCATTTGGGATTCCTACTGCCGAAAAGATGCTGTACAAATCAAAGGAGAGGGCGGATAAAATGTACTCCACCTCCTTCGAGAGGGTTGCTGCGGTCATCAACAGAGTCTGGATGCAAAAGCCAAAGCCACCTCGCACTAGACTCCCAAAGCAGATAATTGCCGAAGATGTGAAACAGGAATATTGCGACTTGATGATGATGCTGAGCCGAATAAATGGGAGTGCACAAGCCTACTTCTTCGAGCCATGGATGTTCTACTTCATCGAGATCATATTGGAGGGAAAGGAATGTGTTGACTGGGCAAGAATGATCAATGATAACATAGATGAGCAGTTCAGGAGCCTGAGGGGGACGAAAACCTTTTACATGAGCTCGTATGTGATATATATGCTGGCAAGAATGACCAAGTATCGAGGGATTACATACAAGGAGCCGATAGGCTGTGCACCTGATCAGTTCAAAATCCATGAGGCTTGCACACAGTTGCATCTAGCTAACCCTGCCAGTTATAAACGGGCTAATGATGCATTCACAATGCACATCACGAGGACCCTTCAGCGGAGAACGCAGCAAAGAGTATCCAAAGAGGCACAAGCATTGATCGAGGAATACAGATATTGGCTCATCCAATTTCCGAAATTCACTTACATTAGGCTGCAGGGGTTCACTTCGTATCCATACCGGCTACCGAGGTACCCCACCGATCACATTATAATGCTGGAAATATCTAGGCAGTTGATCGCCTATGATAAGATTCAGAAAAAGAAGAAGAAGGGTGGACTTGACTTTCCTATTGCCATGGGAAATTCCACTGAGGTGTGTCCCTCCTTGCAGGCAGCTCGAGAGGCCGAGGATGAGTTGCAATTCTATCATCTATCGTATCACACAGGCAGACAGGATTTTGATCCGTACAGAAACATCCGAATGATACAGAACGCTGAGTACCGACACAAGGCCCACATTGAAGACTTTTGGGCAAATGCTGTTGATGAGGTTGAGATAAGGAAGAGAATGTTTTCCAGGCTTCCCCTCAAATTGATCAGGGAATGTGAGATCATTCCAGTTCCCGACCAGGTGGAAGAGGATGTCAACGTTATGCAACCCGACTATGGTTCAGTTAGGGATACTCCTGTCCCACCACCTGATTGGTCCGAGCCAGAAATCATGGACTTGGACACGCTCTCTATCCCGGTGTTGACTTTCACAAGGGCTTGGGTCGATAGACATGTATGCAGACTTAAGAGTAGATCGATCGCCCTTACTTATAGCTTGATGGGTGACCCAAGGCCGCTATCGGTTTAAAGGGGAAAACAGGTTGCTCAAACACCGGAAGCACAAGTAGAAGTACCAACCCAGTCGATACCGTTGAGGATGGAACAAGCATCACCTATGCACTCACAAACTCGGTCTTCGAGTTTGAGAGTGATTTCATTGTTTGCTGATCAGAGGGTAGGATTGGGTGAAGAGCGGGAGCTTGAGGAGGTGGATCAACCCAACATCCGAGAATCAGATAGTATAAGCGTCAGTGTATCCAGGGTTGGCCAAGAAGAAGAAGAAGATGAAACAGTGGCTGACACTCGTTTCCAACAGATGTTGGACATGACATTGGAGGAAGAGGAAAACACAGAACAGGGGACCCAAGGGTCAGGAGATACACAGCTCGTGGAAGATGATGAGCCCGAGCAGAGCAGTGCAAGAAGAGAGGAAGTGCATGAGGTGGAGGCAACGGAGGAGCAGCCCCTAGTCATTTGCAATCTGCAGCAAACGGTGCCGGATTGGCTTTCAGACAGAATGAGAAGAGAACCCGAGGATGATATGGATCCGGCCATCGAGATGGAGGAGTTCCTTAGGAGGATCAGTGCGCCACTAGAAAAGAAAAGGGCCAGGAAGTTTTCAAAGATCTCGACTGATGAGTCAGGCTCTCGCATGGTTCAGGTGGTTGTTCCGAGGAAGGAGTATTATCGAGCCGAGGAGAGGCCCGAGAATTATGTGATCACCACCGTAGAGTTGGGTCGTCCTACGGGAACCCAAATTGTCGAGGAGTTCGATAACTCCTATCAGGCGCTGAAGGATTAGTTGCTCCGCACGGAAGGGAAGTATAAGAAATTGAAGAAGGAGCACAAAACCTTGATAGGATATGTGCAGAGTCTAGCACGTCCAGGTGAACCAGCAAACCCAACAGTAGAACGTCCACCAGAGCTTCCGAGGGAGTCAGTTGTTGGCTTAGAGGATTTAAAGAAGATGGAAATGGAAGCGAACAAGTGGGTTAGCCATGTTCGTACTGAGACAAGGAAATTCATGGAGGACCTCGCCAATGCTTATCGGCAGGCCTCAAGTATTTTGGCACGGATTGACATGGTGGATTAGGCCTGGGGCGATACCCGCATCTATCAGACAAAGACTGTACTTCGTTTGGGGGCTTTGATGCATATACCTCTGCAAACTTTGGTGGATGGAGGTGTGATTCAGGATGGTGACAGGTATGATTTCACCAGCTGGTACTCCTCGGTGGTCACAGACCGTGGATTTCACGATGCAGCAAGGTCAGATTCAGCCAGAGTGAAGAAAGCAATGGGTTAACATCTTGGAAGGAGTCCTTAATACATTAGAAGCCATATTTGCTAGAAAGTTGGCCCCAGAGGAAATAACTGCTGATGGCTTGAAAGATAAACTGGCTCCATTCTTCTCAGCTACGAGGTCGCTTGTCCTGGATGACTTTGAGAATGTCTCCACTTTCTCTAGTATTATTCAGCATACCCAGGATGCCTTAGCAGCATGGAAGAAGTCTTACATCCGGCATGGACAGACGGTAGCGGTCTTGGAGTTCCAGCTCAACCACATTCCACCGATTTCTGCCCAGGAGGTTGAAGCGGTATTGGCCCAGTTGATCGAGTTTGCTATCCGGGAGAAGGCCAGTGGGAACGCGCTGCTTGATGAAGATCTTCTTGATGATGGTAGTGGGCATTAATTGCTCATTATGATTCCTGCAGGGGAGTGGAGAATATTCTGTGCATTCATTGCCCACTCCTCTCTGTGGCGGTTTTTAGGGCAGAAACCCTAATCAAGGCATAGGTGGCTCAATCTGAGCCCTTCATTGTAATTCAATTTGAGCAGTCCATTGAAATGGGCTAGCTATAAAAGGGGCATCCCCCCTCATTTGTAATCTATTAGAATTAGAATCAGAGATAGATCAGAGCTAGAGAGTATTGGAGATAGAAGTTAGAGAGTAGAGCTTAGAAGTTAGCTTAGATTGAGGAGGAAAGGAAGTTTTCCCATTGAGGACTTTGTAAGAAGTTGTTGTGAACACTCTCATAATATAAAGATTTATCAGTGTTTGGTGGTTCTATCTTCTATTGTGAGTAGCTAGCAAGGCTTGTTCGTCTTTCCAATTCAAGTGGATAGAGTAGAGTAGACTTTGTTTATGCAAGTAGTTGTTAATTGTGGAGTGTGGCGTTGTGATTTGAGCACATCTTCTTTCATCCATACCACTAGCAGGCTTACTGATGGTAAGTTCGCCTTGCGTGGTCAACTGGAGTATTAGCACTTAACTTCGATTGTGGCTCATATGTTTGTATGCGTCGTAGTGATGGTATGAACATGTTGTGTCATAGTTTGAACACCTTTCTCATCCTTTGAAGATTGCACCAACTTTGTCGGAGTTGTTCGAAAGGAGACAAAGCAAAGTTTGGTTTGAAGATTGTTTAAGTCGATCCTCGTCCTCCACCCTTTAGAAGTAGATTTGTAGAATCCCTATCCCTATCCCTTTTTTAATTCAGCATTTTCCGGGTCAGTCCAGATACCAGAACATATTGTCAAATCTTTCATGTCCTAATTGCTTCACAAAATCGAACAACTACGTAAGTCCCCTTGGAATAATCCAGCAAAACACATCAACCAACTGAGTCTATTCGCAATAAAAGGAACCTTGGAGTCGAACACATGAACTTTCAAGCAATCTTAGCATGTGGGACACTTTGATCAAGAGAGAATAGAGTGACCGTTGGACAACTTTATTCTGCGGTTGATGTCGCTATAAAAGCACGGGCCAACAACTATGTAATGTTTCCCTTTTGGCAGTAATCTTGTCAATGGCTCATCAGCCTATTCCGGAATCCTGTAGGCTCGTTGAGGTGTTTCAAAGGGTTCAAGTTTTGGAGGTTTTGTGATCTTTCCTCATTATTTACTATTTATAGTAAATACTATTTTTGGTAGTTAGCAGTTGTCAGCCTTCAGTTCATCACGTCATTGGTAGCAGTATTTAGAACTAAGCCTTGGCCTTTTGGAAATATATTTTTTAATGGATTTCTTCATTAATTGAGCAAATGGTTTTAATTCGTAGTTACCCCTTGGCCTAAGGAATTAACTTCAAGTTGTTTTAAAAGGGAGGCTTTAAGGGTGGCGCCACATGAAGAATTCAAAAGGTTTTTATTTATTTAATTCTTCATTATTTCAAGTGGGGCGTATTTTTGAAGAGTTATATTTCTTTTTTGGAAATTGAAAAGGTGATGGCTTTTGGCAGACCTTCTTGGAGGATTTGAACAGTCTCCTCTCTTCCTTTAAAATTGAGGCTTGGCTCCAACATTTGATCATCCATTATTTTGCTAAACTTATGTTGTCGAAATGATTTATCATTTTATGCTTCGAGGAATGCTGACCTCCTAGTTCCTTCTTCAATTTCGTGTTTGTAAGATAACAACTAATTGAATTATTGCTGCTTCTCATCCAGACTAGCAGATTGAGTTTCAAGGTGAAAATTTGATGTATTTTCCAATTTTACAGCCGTTGTTCGCATACAGCTGAATGTTGTTTTTGTTCATGACTGAATGTACGAATTTTATATTGTTTTGGGCATTTGAAATTATTAATCCTAAGGTCTAGGCGACCAACTCCTTCAAGTGGCAGATTTTAATTTGAAGTGGTTATTTTTATAATAAGAAATCACCCCTCTCAAGGGCCGTACCTTTCAGCATGCATTGGGAAGTGTGCCATGCATTATTGCAGGTGTTTCGGAGCTGTTCCTGTGTCTCAACAGGGGCGCCTATCTCCCAATTAACCTTTGCCTTCGATTTCACGCCATTCGGAGGTATTTTGATCAAGTTGTGAGCATTTTACATATTTTTGTAGTTGTTGATTACAATTTCCAGAATTGCAGTTTCTGAGATTAAAGCAATTCATTTGTTGTTTCCATATTCTATCTTCTTTCTTATTATTCTCTAACTCAGAAACATTGTATTAAGTGGTGCTTAGAAAAATGGTGATGAACAATGTAATTTGCAGCTTTTTACCTTGTACAAACTGTTAACAGTAGTATTGTTTCAGTTTTAGCTTTGCTGCAATTAATTAGTTAACTTCACATTAAGCACCCCCGGATGGTATACCGCCAGTGTGGATAATTCTGTTTTGTAATATCTTTCATGCCCACTTTCAAGTGGTGAATCCCCACTCTTCAGTGGATGCCTGCCGCAACAGAAGAAGTAATCAATTGTAATCTTTTCCCCCCACTGTTTGGTGGTAGCGTGGAAAGCTCTTTCGCTGGTTATCCACCTTGTTCTTTGAAATTCATCAGTAATACTCCACCATATGTTAGCACCTCGCCTGCAAAAGAATCTTGAGTGCACATCCTTGGTGTCGAGTTTAATATTTCTCTTTTAGTATAATGTCGTACTTGTTGATTCAGTAGATCCTAGGGATTCTCTGACCATATGTTCGCCCCTCCTCCTTAAGTGGTTTTAGGGCGCATTCTTGGTTAGAGTTCTTTCATGTATGTTTTGGTTATGCTAACCTTAACGGGTGATTGATTCTATTGTAAATGTTTGGTTTAAAAATTAAAAAAAATGAGAGAGAATATTTCACACTCCTTTGGCAAGGCATCAGGAGTACTTCAAAACATACAAGCAAATCAAGGAGTGGTTCTCTTGAAAGGGCCTCAAGGACGATGTGTTGAATTATGTGAGAGAATGTCTGACTTGTCAGCAGAACAAGTTAGAGCATACCCACCCAACGGGGTTACTGTAGCCATTGCCTATTCTTGAGCAAAAGTAGGAGAGTGTATCTATGGACATCATCATAGGTCTACCTAAAGTTCATGGCAAGGACTGCATCTATGTTGTGGTAGATCGGTTGACTAAATTCACTCACTTCTTTAAGATCTCTTCAGAGTACAAGGCACCACAGGTGGCAGAGTTATTTTTAAGTGAGGTTTTCAAACTTCACGGGTTGCCTAAGTACGTTGTCAATGACAGGGGCAGCAAGTTTCTTAGTGCTTTTTGGCAACTATTCTAACTTGCTGGTATAGAGTTGACTCTGAGCACAAGTTGCCACCCCTAGACAGATGGCCAGACAGAGAGTGAATAAATGGGTAGAGGGGTACTTATATAACTATGTCTCGAGACAACAGAGGGCATGGATAAAGTGGTTACATCTAGGAGAGAATTGCTACTACACCACTTACCACATGTACATTGGTATGACACCCTTTTGTGCATTATATGGTTATGATGCACCTTCATTTTTGAATTTGGCGTTTTGGGATAGCAGGGCTCCTAAAGCCAAAGACTGGATATAGGAGAGCCAAGATATTTTTAAGGCTCTTAAGGAGAATCTAAGGTGGCGCAAAATCAGTAGCAGACATATGCAAACAGGGACAGGGTTGAGCGTAGTTTTGAGGTAGGAGACTTGGTCTTCTTATGATTGCAGCCCTATAGGCAGTCTTTGCTGATGGAAAGTGTATAATATTCCCCTTTAATTTTTATTTTTATTTTTACCAACAATACCAGCACAAACACCATTGATTAGCATTAGCTCCAAAGATAACTAGCTTGGAAAGTAACCCTCACCAAGAATGTTCACCAAGATCCCAATGTGGGCCAGGTGATAGCATATGGTGTCGGGGATCATTAGCAACTGGAAAAGATATTACAATGCTAAAGGTGGCTAGAGGACCATAAATGAAGTAAATACAAAGTAGGCGGATAACCGACTATGTAAGCTCTACAACTTATTAAGCAGGAACGATTATTACAAATTATGAGGCAACAAGCCAGCCATGAATCCTCACTACCACTTGTTCAGTTGGGGGAATTTATTAAACTTAAAATGCTGGAAATTAAATGCTTCAACCACTTATCCATTGGGAGCTTAATACAGAAATAAATTGCAGCAAATAGAATGACTGTTAGTACTACTAACCAGCCTCACAATAAATGAGTTTTCTGGCTGCAAAACATATTAGAATGAAGGCTAAACATAACCAATGAATTAAGAATACTATCCTTAACTTATGCAATGTATAGTTATACAATCAGATTTTAGCCTCATATAAACAAAAAATCAGAATTAATTCAAGTCTAATTAGAAATAGTAAAACATAGAAATCAGACCAGCAAGGTAAGAATTCACCAAAATGCTCATAAGTTGCTCCAAACTTCTCTGTTTGATGTGAAACAAAAAGCAAATAAGAGCTAGAAGTTGAGCGACCAAGTACAAGCCAAGAAACTCCTCCAAATAGCAATGAATTATTTGTACACGCTTCCCAATGCAGATCTGGAAATGCTAAAACCCTCCTATCAAGGGCGCCTTGCTCTAAAAAAATGGAGACTTCATAATAAAATCTAAAACTTGGTGAAAGGGGGCGCCCAAGGTAGGAAAGATGATTGCTTGAATACCTAGAACCAAATAAAATTCACACAAAGAGCTATGAATGAAAATGAGTTACAGCCATACAAAAACCAACAACCTCAAAATTAGATTATACAATAGCAATATAAATTTGGAAATCAAAATAAACTAAATCTACACTCCTGGATGAAGCACAGTCTTCCAAATCCAGCTAGGTACTATCTTGCAAGTACGAAATTGAATGGATGGAGCTAGGAGGTATGCTTTCCTCGAAGCGAGAGCTTTGAATTCATTTCAGTAGCATTTCAATATAATCAACAACAATAAATACCAAATGCAAGAGCAGAAGCCTTCTTAAATAGAACTTTTGAGGTGACGGTTCGCATTCCCTTTTTTCCCTCCACAAGCGACACCAAAGGCACAATTGGAAATATTTGAATTTTAAAATGAACTTTATTCACCTTCTCCTAGGCATCCAAAGCAAGGGGACATTATATACTTTATAAATATTTAATTACCTCATAATGAGGCGTCCACCCTCAAGAGCCACCTTTGAAAGCAACATTAAGTCATTAACACTAGACCAAGGGGACCAATATGAAAATAGAACATTAATGACTTAAATAAATCATTTTACCAAAATGAGCCTCAAAATGTTGAAAGCCAAAAATGCCTCAAACTGCACTGCCTGAAATGGAAACTGAATTGATTGTTGATGCTATTGCCAAAGATAACATTGCCAAAGATAGAACTTACTAAAAATAACATACTGTTAAAAATAGTAAGTTGCTCCAAACTCATTTTTAGCACAAACTATACAGTCGTCATCACTTACTGAAAATAGTAAGTGCCTGGAAAGGTTGTCAGATGGACATGCATGTTATACCATTTTGAAACTCTCTGAAAACCCAGAAAAACCCAAAAACCTTTCTTGCATGCAAGTTATCCGCCAGAAATGAATGTCATTTTCGCAACATGCATGTTACCTCATCTTGAAGCTCTCCAAAAACCCAAAAAGCTCCACGAGACATGCATCAAAAACTCACATGCAAACCTTCAGAAGCTCATCTGAAACCTCCTACAAAATAAGAAACCCTAATTTGCACTTTTGACTAGCCTACATGCCTCCAAAAATAGGCTATCAGTCACAAAAGAGCGTATGGCTAAAATGGGGACATTACAAAGTGGTGCAAAGAAATTGAAACCACGTTTCTATCGTCCCTACAGGATAACCAAGTGAGTGGGGCAAGTAGCCTATGAGTTGGAGTTTCCCAAAAACAACAAAATTCACAATGTTTTTCATGTGTCCTGCATTAAGAAGGCACTGGAGCAACAAGTTACTTCATCATCAAAGTTACCTTCATATCAGCTAAACTTTGCAAAGGTTGACAACGTTTACCAAGATGCACCTGTAAAGAAACCAAAGAAACAAGTTCACATAGAGAAGAATCCAGATGATGGAATTATCATTGAAACTGTTACACCCCCAGAAGATAAAAATATTGATGAAGTTGAGATTTACGATTTCACGATTGTCAAGGCCAATCTCGGCAGAAACACTCAGCATACCAATGTTTACATAATCGAGGTTGCAGAAGAAAATATAAAGGATAGAGTGTTTAAAGATGGAGAGGATAAGGTAGCCCTCAAGACTGGAAATCGATAAACTCCGACAATATACTTCTAATCTACTTCATAGCACTTCACAAGCCACTCAAGTGCTTCCACAGATTCTAGAGTCACCGGTTGATCAGCACCAGTTAAGAGAGTTGGTTATATACAATAAGCATATGTGAGAGTGAATAGAGGAGTTCACCATCAAGGGAAAATTTGTGCTTTCAAAGATGTATCCGTTAAGGTATAATACACAATTGTGACCTTTTTCACACATCACCCCATCAAGATGGGGACCCCTAAATTTTGCTCCATTCTGGTCTTTTGGCTTTGGTTCGCTCTCTCTCTGGTCTCTGGTCCTTCCGGGGATGTCCTGTCGTTTGACCCAGGTTAAAGTATTGGTTAAGTCTGTGTAATTAGGGTTTTCATCCTTCAGGCTTATTAAAGGTCAAATTGAGTTATAAAATTGAAATCTAAGCTTAGTGCAGCAGTCAGAAGACTTCCAGCAGAGTCCCCCTAAATTTTCACTGTATTCCGGCAACTTACTATTTTTAGTAAGTATTCAATTTGGGACTATTTTATTGAGATTTTGGAATTCTGTCAGTTCCACTGCATCCGGGTAACATCAAGCTGCCTACACGTAAATTTTGAGCCAGATCAGACGACTTGCTATTTTTGGCAGTTCAGGCTTCAAGAGCCATTTTTAGGGTTTCCACATGAGCTTTTCAGGATGCATGTCTGGAGAATCCTTCTAAACCTTCGCAGTGATGTAACATGCAAACCGAGACAACCACTTTCAGAAGTTAGCCTTCGGAGGCTATTTTAGGGTTGCATCACGGTGTTTTTCGCGCATGTCGGGTTTTCTTTATGGGTTTTAGAGCTTACGATGTGACTTACCAGCGGAGAAGGTCGAGTTTTGAGGACTTACTATTTTTAGCCAGTGCATGCATGCAGACCAGTTTTCTGGGTTTTTCTGGGTTTTTTGAGATCCCACGGGCAATATGACATGCAAAACCATCCGGCAGTGGATGAGTCACTTTTTCAGGCAGTTTCTATTTTTAGCAGGTACACTCTGGCAGCCGCCCCCAACACTCCAGTTCAGCAAACAGAACGACATGCAGAAGGAACGAAGTCAAACGGAGACCGTTCGGGATACATACAAGTCAAATTAGGGTTTCCACTTTTATAGGGGGTAAAATCCAAAAATAGCCGAAACGAAGCACCCCACCAATGTCGGCACACTTCAAGGTACCTGCTGGCAAAATTTGAGCGAAATCGGAGAACTTACTATTTTTAGTAAGTCAGGGCACGGCTATAAATAGCAGGTCTGCACCCGAGGTTGGCATCAAAGTAACACTCAAGCTATCAAGATCAAGCGTTGCAACTTTCAGGCAAAACGGAGCTACTGAAGTCAAGCAACTTTGGAACTTACTATAAATAGCAGGTGGCTATAAATAGCAGGTCAGGGCAGAGGACTGGCAAAACAGGTTCACAAGGTGAAGAAGATCATATGATGAAATTTTCAGGCAAAACGGAGCCTTAGAGGTTGAAAATCAAGGGACTTGCTAAAAATAGCACAACTTGCTAAAAATAGAATGCGTAAACAAAGGCAGGCAGAGGCATGGAAAATATTCTAAGTGTGGGAAAATGAAAGTATCCCCTTCAAAATGCGCCCACCTCACAGATTGATAGCTTGAAAATTGTCTAAGGCAGAATTCAAAGTTGAGCATAGCAAATGCGCCCACCTTGATGGAAGCCTTGAAAGTTTCTAAGGCATGAAACAAAAGCTCATACCTCAAAATGCGCCCAAGGAGAGGTGAGGGAGTTTGGAAAATTCCTAAGTTACGAAATAAAAGCATGGCATATGAAGTGCGCCCTCACATGAAACCTCACTATGTTAAATGCGCCCACCTTGATGACTCTCTCAAAACGTCTAAGGCATGAAAATAGAAGTAGACCCATGTAAATGCGCCCACCTTGGAAGTGCCTTCAAATTATTCTAAGGCATTGGAAATCAAAGCATGGCACTTGAAATGCGCCCATGGTGAAAATAAAAGCAAGCCCTCTAAAACGCGCCAAGAGAAGGAGTGGTTAAGTAAAATATTTCTAAGGCATGTAACAAAAGTAGCCACCCCTATTTGCGCCCTCAAGAGAAAGTGAAAGCTCACCCTCTCATTTGCGCCCCTAGATGAAAGTTGTCTACCCAATATGCGCCCAAGGAATAGGCTAAAAATGCCTAAGGTAAAAATGGAAGCTTGGCCTAGCAGATGCGCCCATGATGAAGAGGAGATGGGAGAATTCTCTAAGGCATTAAAAGCAAAAGTTGAGAGTATCAAATGCGCCCAAGGTGTAAAGTGAGTTTGAGAAAACGTCTAAGGCATGAGAAACGAAAGCACCACCTCTCATTTGCGCCCAAGGAGGAATGGAAGTCTAGAAATTTCCTAAGGCAACGAAATGAAAGTGGAACCTATGAAATGCGCCTTCACTTGAAAGTCTCACCCCTCAAATGCGCCCATGATAAAAATCAAAGCTCCACTAAGGAAATGCGCCCAAGGTTGCTGGAGACTTAAATTTTATTTCTAAGGCACGAAATGTGAATAGCATAATCCATTTGCGCCCAAGGAGGGATGAGAAACTTGGAAATTTCTAAGGTACAAAATGAAAATGGGTTATGTTAAATGCGCCCTCAAGGAAGAGAATGTTAATAAAATTTCTAAGGCATGGAGATTTTAATTAAATAAAATAAAATGCCAAGGGGAAATATACGCCTAAGGGGGGTGAAGATTTAAATTTTCTATCAGGTGTGTGAAGTGAAGAATGTCTAAGGCGTGGGAATAAAAAATTGAATGAGATCAAATACGCCCGAGGGAGAAAAGGATTTTAATAAAATTCCTAAGTCATGGAAAATAAAACGCTAGAAGTATGAAGATGTTCGAAATTTTCCTAAGTGAAACAAGTATTTCACTAGATAGAAATACACCCTTGGCATGAAGAGTTTGAGAGACGATATGAGAATTTTCCAGACATTTAAACGGGGTTGACAACTCGATGAATATTTTCCATGGGTCAAGTGAAAATCAAATGAACCCGTTTAAAATGCACCCATGAGTTAACAGAGTTTGAAAATTAATTTCCTAAGGGAAATTTTAATATTTTCAGAGGAAATTCGTTTTGCCTAGATTATTTTCCTGACGGAAGTTAAATCTCAGAGGATGAATTATTTCGAGCAGGCGAATAATTTTTAATCACCCGGAGTTGAACATTTTAATGAGAGAATTTAAAATGTCTAAGGCAAATTTTATGAAATCGAGGATTTAAATGACAGACATTTTAAAAGTTGGAAATAAATTTACAACTCCCACGAAATTTTTCGAGTTGAATTTATTTAAACACTGCGAGATTTTAAAATGGAATTTTAAATCAAGTCAAGTGATTGTTTTTCTCGCGAGTTGTTTAAATCGCCAAGAGTTAACTGGCAGACTAAGAGGAAAATTCGAAATTTGAAGAGGAAGGAATCATTATTAATGGCAACTGCCATAATGACCGGCTGACGACTAGCCCACTACTGCGCTTGAATTAGAAGATTCCGAACGAAGAGAGTGGAAAATTGATGAAGGTGCTAAAAATAGCCCCAGCACTACTTAGTAGGATTCTCCGAGAAGAGTTATTTAAACAATCTCTTCTCTCATTTCTCCTCACATTGTTTCGAAGTTGAAGTTGCTGAAGAAGTTCTTGAGAGATTGAAATATTTTCGAAGTGGTTGAGGAGAGAAATTCTTTGAGAGTTTATTTTATTTCGGAGTGTTGAGTTGCTGAAAGTGTGAAGTGCTGGAGAAATTTTCATTTGCCGAGACTCTTTCTTTCGAAAAGCTGAAAGTGTGTTGCTGCAATTTCGAAGTTGAAGGTTGAAGTTGTTTTCCGGAGTTGCTGGAAGATTCATTTGTTGAAGTTGCTGCAGAGTGTTGAGTTGCAGAAATTTATATTGTGCTGGGGATTTATTTCGAAATTGCTGAGTATTGAAGTTGCACGAAAGTTGAAGCTTGCTGCAGATTTTACTTATTCAAGCTGCTAGAAGTTGAAAGTTGCTGAGGTTGACGAAGTCAAGACAAAGGATTTAATTCGCTTTGTGCTGAGAAAGTATCCACATTGCTGAAAGTTGGTAGTTGGCTGCAATTTTCTTCACCAGTCGGAAGTGCAGTCGTTGAAAGCTTCTTTATAAGCTTGAAGTTTTTTATACAGTACGAGGTTTGGAGTTAGTAATTTATGCTGAGAGTTTTTATTTTCAAAAAGCTAACTCCACGTTCGCAGCCGTCTCGAAGGTTACTTCATTTTATTTAAAAAATCTGCAGCCTAGCTTATTGCTATTCTATTTTATTTTGCAGATGGCCGGAGCAAAGGATGTTGCAGGAACAAGCAGAGCCGCAGGCAGAGCTGCAAACACTGAAGCAGGCAAGGCTAGCTCATCCCGGCAGGCAATGATTAAAAGGCTCGCTAAGCCATTTCTCCCAAAGTCAGCAATAGTTTCAAAGTTGGCGGGATTAAATGACACCAACCTTGGTTCATTTAATCTAAATGCACTCAAATCGAGGATGTTCGGGCTAGGGGGCCATCAACCATCAGTCACGGCACATAATATAATGAAGAGTGGAATCTACGCAGCTGCTAGTTTTCCGCCAGCAATTCAGTGTCCGGAGCTAATTATGGAGTGCGCCAATCACTACAAGCCAGAACGTAGGACGATTGTCTCTCCGGATGGTAAACTGCTCGCCAACTTCACACCGGATGCCATCGGAGAGGCATTTGGGATTCAACTGCTGAGGAGATGTTATACAGGACAAATAAGAGGGCAGATAAGATGTACTCTTCCTCTTTCGAAAGAGTCACTGCAGTCATCAACAGAGTTTGGATGCAGAAGCGAGGCCACCCCGCACTAAGCTCCCAAAGCAGATAATTGCCGAGGACGTGAAACAAGAATACTGTGATTTGATAATGATGCTGAGCCGGGTGAATGGGAGTGCACAGGCTTACATTTTCGAGCCTTGGATGTTCTACTTCATCGAGATCATCTTGGAGGGAAAGGAGTGTGTCGATTGGGCTAGGATGATTAGCAACCACATCGATGAGCAATTCAGGAGCCTGAAGGTGACGAAGACTTTCTACATGAGCTCATATGTAATTTACATGTTGGCCAGAATGACTAAGTACAGAGGGATTTCGTACAAGGAGCCAATCGGCTGTGCCCCTGGTCAATTCAAAATCCATGAAGCCTGCACACAGCTACATTTAGCTAACATTGCCAACTATAAACGGGCAAATGATGCATTCACAATGCACATTGCGAGGACACTTCAGCAGAGGACGCAGCAGAGAATATCTAAAGAAGCACAGACATTGATTGAGGAATATGGGTATTGGCTCATCCAATTCCCGAAATTCACATATATTAGGCTGCAGGGGTTCACTTCGTATCCGTATCGGTTACCACGATACCCCACTGATCACATAGTAATGCTTGAGGTATCTAGGCAATTGATAGCCTACGATAAGATTCAGAAAAGGAAAAAGAAGGGTGGACTTGATTTCCCTATCACCATGGGAAATTCCATTGAGGTGTGTCCCTCTTTGCAGGCAGCCCGAGAGGCGGAGGACGAGCTGCAATCTTATCATTTGTCATATCACACAGGCAGGCAGGATTTCGATCCTTACAGGAACATCCGGATGATACAGACGTTGAATACCGGCACAGAGCTCATCTGGAGGACTTTTGGGCAAATGCAGTGGATGAGGCTGAGATAAGAAGAAGGATGTTTTCTAGACTTCCTCTCAAGTTGATTAGAGAATGTGAGATTATTCCAGTTCCCGACCAGGTGGAGGAGGATGTCAACGTTATGCAACCCGACTATGGTTCAGTTAGGGATACTCCTGTCCCACCACCTGATTGGTCCGAGCCAGAGATCATGGACTTGGACACGCTTTCTATCCCGGTGATGACTTTTACCAGGACTTGGGTCGACAGACATGTATGCAGACTCAAGAGCAAGTCGATCGCCCTTACTTATAGCTTGATGGGTGACCCAAGGCCGTTATCGGTAAAAAAAGGGAAACAAATTGCTCAGACATCGAGGGCACAAGTGGAAGTGCCAACCCAACCGATACCGTTGAGGATAGAACAAGCATCACCCGTGCACTCACAAACTCAGTCTTCGAGTTTGAGAGTGGTTTCATTATTTGCCGATCAGAGGGCAGGATTAGAGGAAGAGCGGGGACTTGAGGAGGTAGATCAGCCCAACGCCCGGGAATCAGCTAGTGTCAGTCTATCCAGGGGCGGCCAACAGGAGGAGGAAGAGGAAACAATGGCCGACACCCATTTTCAGCAGATGTTGGACACGGCTTTGGAAGAAGAAGAAAACACAGAACAGGGGACCCAAGGGTCCGGAGATACCCAGCTTATAGAGGAGGATGAGCCCGAGCAAACCAGTGCAAGAAGGGAGGAAGTGCACGAGATGGAGGCAATAGAAGAACAACCCTTGTCATTTGTAATCCACAGCAGACAGTGCCTGATTGGCTTTCCGACAGAATGAGGAGAGAACCCGAGGATGACACGGATCCGGCCATTGAGATGGAGGAGTTCCTCAGGAGGATCAGTGCGCCACCAGAGAAGAAAAGGGCCCGAAAGTTTTCAAAGATCTCGACTGACGAGTCAGCTCTCGCACGCTTCAGGTGGCTATTCCGAGGGAAGATTGTGATCGAACCGAGGAGAGGCCTGAAAATTACGTGATCACCACAGTAGAGTTGGGTCGTCCTACGGGAGCCCAAGTTATCGAGGAGTTCGATAACTCCTATCAGGCATTGAAGGATCAGTTGCTCCGCACGGAGGGGAAGTATAAGAAATTGAAGAAGGAGCACAAAACCTTGATAGGATACGTGCAAAATCTAGCACGTCCAGGTGAACCAGCAAACCCAGCAGTAGAACGTCCATCAGAGCTTCCGAAGGAGTCAGTTGTTGCCTTAGAGGATTTGAAGAAAATGGAAACGGAGGCAGACAAGTGGGTTAGCCGTGTTCATACTGAGACAGGGAAATTCATGGAGGACCTCGCCGATGCTTATCGACAGGCCTCAAGTATTTTGGCACGGATGGATATAGTAGATCAGGCCTGGGGTGATACTCGCATCTATCAAACGAAGACTGTACTTCGTTTGGGGGCTTTGATGCATATACCTCTAGAAACCTTGGTGGATGGAGGTGTAATTCAGAGAGGTGATAGGTATGATTTCACCAGTTGGTACTCCTCGGTGGTCACAGGCCGTGGATTTCACGACGCAGCAAGGGCAGATTCAGCTAAAGTGAGGAAAGCAATGGGCAACATCTTGGGGGGAGTCCTCAATACATTAGAAGCCATATTTGCTAGAAAGTTGGTCCCAGAGGAGATAACTGCTGATGGCTTGAAAAGTAGACTGCCTCCATTCTTCTCAGCTGCGAGGTCACTTGTCCTGGATGACTTTGAGAATGTCTCCACGTTCTCTAGTATAATTCAGCATACCCAGGACGCCTTGGTGACATGGAGGAAATCTTACACCAGATACGGACAGACGGTAGCAGTCTTGGAGTTCCAGCTCAACCATATTCCACCGATCTCTACACAGGAGGTTGAAGCAGTATTGGCCCGGTTGATCGAGTTTGCTATCCGGGAGAAGGCCAGTGGGAACGCGCTGCTTGATGAGGATCTTCTTGATGATGGTAGTGGGCATTAATTGCTCATTATGATTCCTGCAGGGGAGTGGAGAATATTCTGTGCATTCATTGCCCACTCCTCTCTGTGGCGGTTTTTAGGGCAGAAACCCTAATCAGGGCATAGGTGGCTCGATCTGAGCCCTTCATTGTAATTTGATCTAAACCGTCCACTGAATTGGACTTATTATAAAAGGGGCATCCCCCCTCATTTGTAATAAATTAGATATAGAGATTAGAATTGGAATTGGATCAGAGCTAGAGAGTAGAAGGCATATAGCTTTTAGCTTAGAAGTTAGCTTTAGATTGAGGAGGGAAGAAAACTTTCCTTTGAAAGTTTTGTAAAAGGTTGTTGTGAACACTTTTCATAATACAAAGAGTTTCATTGTTTGGTGATTTCTTCTTTGTTATGAGTAGCTAGCAAGGCCATTTCGTCTTTCCAATTCAAGGTAGATAGAGTAAAATAGATTTTATTTCATGCAAGTAGTTGTTAATTGTGGAGTGTGGCGTTGTGATTTGAGCATATCTTCTTCATCCATACCACTAGCGGGCTTACTGATGGTAAGTTCGCCTTGCGTGGTCAACTGGAGTATCAGCACTTAACTTCGATTATGGTTCATATGTTTGTATGCGTCGTATTGACGGTATGAACATGTTGCGTCATAGTTTGAACACTTTTCTCATCCTTTGAAGATTGCACCAACTTTGTCGGAGTTGTTCGAAAGGAGACAAAGCAAAGTTTGGTTTGAAGATTGTTTAAGTCGATCCTCGTCCTCCACCCTTTAGAAGTAGATTTGTAGAATTCCTATCCCTATCCCCTTTAAATTCTGCATTTTCCGAGTCAGTCTAGATACCAGAACAATATTGCCAAATCATTCATGTCCTAATTGCTTCACAGAGTCGAACAACTACGTAAGTCCCCTTGAAATAACCAGCAAAACACATCAACCAACTGAGTCTATTCGCGATAAAAGGAACCTTGGAGTCGAACACATGAACTTTCAAGCAATCTTAGCATGTGGGACACTTTGATCAAGAGAGAATAGAGTGACCGTTGGACAACTTTATTCTGTGCTGGCGCTGTCATAAAAAGCACGTCAACAGGAATGTCCTACCAGGCCTAATCAACATGCTTCGTTTGCGGATGTGATTGAGATCTCTCCCCAAAATGATTCTCGTGAATTTCTACTCTAGTCATGGGCCTATGTTCAAGCTGTGAAGGTTGTGTACTAAGTGCAAGAGCAATATATCATACGGTGTCCACCCTTCACAATATTTAAGAGATAAGTATTCCTTGCTTTTGAT